>JBBPBS010000361.1:7394382-7449075 GCA_037974835.1 Cicer judaicum
ATAAATAAGTCTTTGGATGTTAAACAAATTGAGAATATTTATTTATATGTAGATGTATATAAGATAGAGAATACAATTGCACATGTTTATCTAAAAGGGAATTTAGAGATAACAATAGAAAAATGTCTAGAGAAGTTGTATTCAACAAGAGCTTATATTATTTGATTCAATCATTAATTTAACTTTATTTATTTAATTTCAACGTAATATGCTAAAACAAGTATGCTAGTAATAATATTGTAAATAGTATTATGGAATATTAATAACATGAACTATGAAATAATAAAACAACCCTGTAAAAGAATAATTTAATTAAATTAAAAAAAAGTGACATGTGCAAGTTCTTTGATTAAGAAATCAGCAAGAATTAATAAGTATTTGGACTATTTTGTGCAATATCATCAACAACTTTATCATTACAAAATAATTAAAATAAAAAGGACACATGCCCAATTTTATAATTCAAACTTAATTTCAAATTAGTGCAGAAAATCTAAATAGGTACATAAAATATATTCACTTTATAGAGAAAAATAATTAGTACCAATGCATTTCTCCTATTTCTATAAATAATTGGTATTCAAATAGAATATAATTAATAAATAAAATATAGTTAATATTTTATTTTAATCACGAACCTAAATTATCAAATAAAATATGGAAATGATGGTAACTAAATTATCGAAAGAAGACTCAACTAGTAGGGAGGCAAACGATAGGTTCTGACAATAATTTAAAAATAATGAGAGACTAACCAGACGAATCAAAGATCCTGTAGAAAGTAATATATGTTTGATTCTTTAATCCGATAGTAGAAGCCAACAAAATCACGACCGATAATCACAATCCGTGTGTAATAGACTTAAAACGAAGTTATGCGATTGTGGTTGATTTATTGATATACAGGGAGGTATTGAAAATAAAATTTTAAAAAAAAGATTGGGTGGGGATCTTCCATGGGATACCTAGGGAGAAAACAAACTCCCTGTTTGATTGGCGGCGTTTTTGAGGCAGTAGCCTATGCCTTATGCTTATATATGATATTGATTAACATTAGTTATTATGCAACCTAAACTAGTGAATCGGCTGAGAATTGTATTTCTATATTATTATTATTATTATTATTATTATTATTATTATTATTATTATTTTTCTTCGTTTGTCTAAAATCAATTTAAATAAATATATTTAATATTAATAATTTAAATAAATTATTAGGATAAAAAAAAATACATAGGAAATTATCACACCACATAGAATACAATGTAATTTAATTTATTATAATTTACTATTATTTATTAATTAAATATTTAGGGTGTTACGAATTCAGAATTAATTTAAATCCATTAATTTCGTTTATGGTGAATTCAATTTTATTACTTAGGCTATTAATATAAATTATTAGGCTATTATATAGAGTATTAAATTTAATGACGGCATCATCATCATTATTGTATTTAATTAATAATTAATATAGTTATTTTATATTTATATACTTACATAAAAAGAAATTTAAATAATAAAGGTCTAGATAACAACAACAATACTAAAATATGAGGCTTAATATGATAGCAATCAGTATATATTATTATTATTTTAAATAAAATAAATAGGTCTAATATCAATTATCAATGATTTTAATTTACATAACTACAAAGACAACAAAATACACGTAAAAAGATTATTACATTACAAGAAACACATTTATAAAAAAAATATCACTACTTTATAATAATAATAATAATAATAATAATAATAATAATAATAATAATAATAATAATAATAATAATAATAATAATAAATTAAGGTATAACAATAAATTAGGGTGTTACAGTGCACACACATATTTATCTAAGTGTGAGATAGTGTTAGATACATATCCTCTTATTGAGAATCAAATAAAAAATAAACAAACACTTTTAATCCACGTGTTATAGTTGTAACTAGAAAGTTGAGTAGACTTAAATTGGCGAGGTTAAGTGGTTTTTGTAATTCAGGTTGAATTACTAGAAGAAAACCTTTAGGTGAAGGTACTGGACGTAGCCATCCAGGTTGGTGGCAAACCAGTATAAAATTCCTTGTGTGTTTTTCATTTTCTCTTTGCTTTTATTTTCAAATTACCTTAATCACCAAGTCACGATCAAATTTCAAAAACAGTTTTAACAAACCATAACACAATTCAAACCCCCCATTTTATTGTGTTATTGAAACTTCCCAATCTGCCTCTAGAAGAATTGATAAGATTCGTTTGGTCTCATGAAATTTACCTAATAGAGGATGAGCCTAAGAAGAAGCAAAATTATTTGGCTATCAGAACTAAAGACAAAAAAGCCGCATAAGTAGCTGAAGAATCAGAGGATGATTCGAAAAGTCGTAATAAGGATTCATAAGTAGAAGAACTATCCTTCATTGCAAGGATAATTCTACACATGTGGCATAAAAAGAGATCATTTCCCCAAAAGGAATTGAAGAAGTACTAGAGTAAAGACAAAGGTATTGACCAAAAGAAACCCACTTGTTTTTAATCAAAGGAACTTGTATATTTCAAAGTAGATTTTCGAAAGCTTGTGAAAATGAACCAAAGGAAATAATCCAAGACTAGGAAGAAAGGTTTGATCACACAATATGACTCTCATGATTAATCCAATAATGGTGAAGAGTTGGCTCTGATGGTTGGCATAGACTTAAACTCTAACTCATAATACGATGAGGAAATTGAGATATTTTCTGATTTAACTCGTAGTGAATTAAAACTATACCTTGAATGATTTTTTTACAAACAAATCAATCTATTTCTAAAAAAATGAAATGCCTTTAGAAAACTCATAAAGTTTCAACTCATAAGTATAAGACTCTTGAAACTGATTTAAAAAATTAAAGAATTTAAGTGTAAAACCTTTAGAAGATAAGAACCGCAACTTGGTAAAACATGATTTAGCTTTCCAAGAATTCCTAGCAAATGGAATAGATATAAGCAAGCTTCAATGATATATGATGTTAGTTAAAATGGAAATAGAGGAATCAGGTTTGTAGAACCAACACCAAATGGTAGATTAGTTTCACCTGATTCTATTTGTTCAAATTGTCATAAAAAGTGCCATAATAGACTAATTTGTGTCATGCAAAAAACATGGAAAGACAAGAAATCTGTTAAGTCTCACAAATCATGTCCTTAGAAGCATGATTAAAACACCAATCATGGTACCTAAACCTTGGCTTCTCACGACACATGATAAGAGAAAGGTCTATGTTCCAAGACTTGGCTCTAATAAAAGGAGGAACTATAGGCTTTTGAGGCAACTAGACTGGAAGGAAATCGGGTTTTGGTATAATTAGTAATAACTCTTCACCCCCTATTATTATTATTTTTTTTTTATTTTTTAAAGAAGTGAAACACAACATACTGAGCATAAGTCAATTAAACGATAATGATTATGATGTTGTCTTCAATCAAAAGTCCTATAGAGCAATCTGTCAAAGACTGAATAACCTTTACAAAATAAATCTTTTTAATATATAAAAACAAGAGGTCAAGTGTCTTATGTCTATTAATGAGGAACAACTGACTTGGCACAAGAGGTTGGGCCATGCTAGTTTGAGATTAATCTCTAAGTTGAGAAAATTGGAATTGGTTAGAGGGATGCCAAATCTAAAGTACAAATCATAAGTTTTATGTGACGCATGCCATAAAGGAAAACAAACTAAGAGTTCTTTTTCTTCAAAAGACTTTATTTCTACACGTAGACCCCTTGAGTTTGTCAATGGTAAAACATGTGGACCGGTCATACTTGATGATTACATTTGATGAACATGGGTAAAATTTCTAAAATACAAGGATGAAGCACATAAGGTGTTTTCTATTTTCTATAAGAAAGTGCATAGTGAAAAATGGCAATCACAACAATTCAAAGTGATCATGTTGGTGAGTTTGAAAACTCTCTTTTTGAAAACTTCTGTCAAGAGAATGGCAACCTTCATATTTTTTCTTCTCCTTGATCACCTCAACAAAATGGTGTTGCAGAAAGGAAAAATAGGGTTCTTCAAGAAATGGCACGCACGATGATTAATGAAAAAAATGTTACTAAGCACTTTTGGGCAGAAGTAGTGAACACTACATGCTATGTTCATAATAGAGTTTGGATTGAAGCTATCCTAAACAAGACTCCTTGTGAATTAGGAAGGATAAAAAGCCCAACCTTTTTTATTTTAGAAGTTTGGTTGTGTTTGTCATATCTTAAACACCAAAGAAAAGCATGGCAAGTTTGATTTCAAATCACAAAAGTGCATCCTCTTTGGATACTCTTAAAAGGTCTAAAGCCTATAGAGTATACAATTTGGAAACTTTAATTGGGGAAGAGTCAATCAATGTTAAGTTTGATGACAAACAGCTTGACTTCAAAAAGTTAGAGAAAGATGATGATTTTGTAGGAAACTAGAGGAAGAAGACAAATAAGAGGATAACAACAAACCAGAGGATATTGAAAGACCAAAGAAGGAAGACAAATTTGAGGAATCAGAAAGACTAAAGCATAACATTAGAACCAATAAAGATCCTCTAGAATTTGGAATTGGATGGAAGTACAAGTCATTACATCCAGGCTCACAAATTATTAGCAAAACAAGTGATTCTCTAAAGACCATATCTGCCTTAAAGGGCAGAACGCTGTTTGGTTTATTGTCTCAAATTGAACCAACCTCTATAGATGAAGCTCTATCAGCCAATGGTTGGATTTTGGCCATGCAAAAAGAGTTAAATGAATGCAAGAGAAATGTATTTGAAATCTTGTTCCCAAACCAGAGGAAGAAAAACCCATTAGAACTAAGTAGGTGTTTAGAAACAAGCTAAATGAAAAAAGAGGAGTGATAAGAAATAAAGCTAGACTAGTAGCTCAAGGTTAAAGTCAACAAGTTGGTATTGATTACACTAAGATATTTGCTCCAATGCCAAGGTTAGAAGCTATTAGAATTTTATTATCAATTACTACACAAAATAATATTTTTTGTACCAAATGGACACAAAAATAGTTTTTTTAAATGATAAAATAAATGAGAAAGTTTAAGCCAAATAACCCATGGTTTTGAAAATTATGAGTTTCTAGATTATTTCTTTAAACTTTGAAAATCATTGTATAGTATGAAACAAGCACCTAGAGCTTGGTATGATAGACTAAGCAATTTGTTGTTAGAAAATGGTTTTGAAAGTGGGCAAGTTGACACAACCTTGTTTAGATTTTTGTTGATGATATAATCTTTGGATCAACTAATGGCAAGCTTTGCGAAGACTTTGCTTAGTTAATGAAATAGGAGTTCCAAAAGAGTATGATGGGAAAACTGAAGTTCTTCTTAGGAAATTCAGATTCAATAGAAGCATAATGGAGTTTTGATACATCAAAATAAGTATACAAAAGAGCTTCTCAAGAATTTCAAGATGGATGGATTCAAACCAATGAGCACTCCAATGCATCCAACCTACTCACTAGACAAAGATGAGTTAGGTAAGAAGTTTGATGAGAAAACCATCAAAGGCATGACATGTTATTTACTTTATTTAACTGCATCTAGGCTTGATATTATGTTTCGTGTGTGTGTGTGTCAAGTTTCAGGAATATGAAAAAGAATCTGACGTGCATCTGCCTCTAATAGCATGCTTCTGGAAGCTTAACACGTTTTTGGTAACTCAGCGTGCCTATAAAGACTCAACGTGATTTTGGAGTTTCCATGTCTTTGATGAATAATAATCGTAACATGCCTCTAATGAGTAGTAATTGTTCCATTTCTCTGATGAACAATAATCATAGCATTCTTCTGATGAACAATAATTATAGAATACCTCTAATGAACAATCATTTTTGCATGCCTTTTATGAACAATATTTTCGCATGCCTCTAATGAACAATAATTTTAGCATGCTTCTAAAGTCTAAATCCACTATTCAAGTTTGCATTTGAAGCATGTATATCGTTGATTCTAAAAACAACAACACATTCTATAGTGTTGCTTCTGATACGCAACACACTATGAAGTTGCACTAACTCTGATAAGTGGAACAAATTTTATTTGCTGAAGCCACTTTCTTAATCATGTAGTCTGCCTCTAACTATCAAGAAAACAAAGTATACAACATCTGACTCCAACAATCAAATCATATTGTGTTGAAGAAAAGTCATCGCTTATGATGGAAAGTCAATGATTCTAATCAAACACAAATTTCACTTAGCCGAATCAGAATTCCTATAAGTCCAAGCTCAGGCCCAAATCCATTCATGCTTCACTTAATCAAGCGTATAAAGGAAGTTTCACGAAGAATTAATTTCAACACATATTTGCACATTTTTTGCTCAAAAAGTTATAGTGGCTTGTAACCCATTGTAGTAGTGGCTTTAGTTTGCCTCTAACAATCGATGAATCTCAAGTTATGTAGAGAAGACCTGACTTGTAGGGTCAGGTACTGCTGTAATTCAAGGTTTTGAATTAGTGGAGAAATCCTTTTGTGTGAAGGAACTAAACGTAACTACCAAGTTGATGGTGAACTAGGACAAAATCTGGTGTGGTATTTTTTACTTTTGCTCTGTTTGTTTAATATTTTGTCTAATTTGTTCAAATAGTTAAGTCACCAAACCATAATTAGAATTAGGAAAATAAGTTTAAAATTATTCAAACATAATTCAAACCATTTTCTCATGTTTGCACACCTTCAGCTTTGTCCGAAAATGAACTTTAGATATTAAGTTTGTTCACCCTGAGAATCAGTGGGGAGATATTATAAAAGATAATATGATTATTGTTTTTATCACACAATGATGGTTCTGATATATAAAACTTCGCATGTTAAATATATATTATGATAAAACTATCCTAAGATAAATGCTATGCAGGAATTTTATGAAATTATAAAAAAAAATCTGGTAGATTCACTCACCTTTTGTCTGATGACAAATAGAGGGATGATAGTTTTTTAGAACAAATTTAAACAACCTTGTTTACTCTGATTTGAAAACTTAAAATTGGTGGAGAATATTTCTTCTATAACAATCATAATATCACTTCATGTTTTATATTAAATTTGCTTTGAGTTAGGGGGAACTTTGCAATGTACGCCTCTTAGTTATTATTAGAGCCTTGTGAATTATGCTTTATTGTTATTATTAGTAAATTGTTCAAAAAAAATAGTATTTTGTCATCATCAAAAAAAGGAGAGATTGTTAGAACCTGGATGGTTTATAGAACAATCTCTTATGTTGATTTGATGATAACAAAACATATTTTGTAGGAACAATTTAATGAACTAATAATTTAATTAAGTGAGTAGAAAATAAATTAGAAGAAAAAAAAAGGATTAGAGGATGAGCCCAAGATCAGTGGAAGCGCCTCGTGTAAGAAGAAACACACGCAGAAGTGGAAGCAAACTCATTAGAGAAAGCAAAAGGATTAAGAGGAAACAAAATAAAAGGATGAATAAAAGGAAATGAACAACATACGCCCTAAGCTACCTCCAAAGGATCTGACCTTAATAATCTACCTCCGAGGTTTTTCCTCTGAAGTCAAGTGCAACATATTCTAATAAGTTTCCTCCGAAAAAGTAGCTCAAAGCAAGCATATGACTCTAATATACATCATCTGCCTCCACCTCTACTCAGTTTCCTCTACCAGTAATTCAAAACTCGAAGATGATTGGTTCTGACTCTGACCTTCATAGTATATGACTTGCCTCTGCATCTAACACAAGCAAGTGTTTGACTTCGAGGAAAGTTAATGCCTTTGATACAAAATCAAGATATCATTTATCATGGTTAAAAAAAGTCAACGGTTCTAGAAAAAGTGAACGACTCTAACTCTAATAAAAATCATGACTCTGGAAGTTGACTATGAAGAAACACATTCTACACACGATTTAGGAACGAACACTAATAAAAGCTCACTGCATATGAGTCTAATACTGAAGATTCAAATGTCCAAGTTGTTATTTTTATCCACATTTGATTATATCAAAGACCCCAATCAATTACATTCTTAATTGCACTGAATTAAATATCTCACCAAATAGAAATAGTCCAATTCAAAGATTCATGAAAACAAATTTATGCAATCAAGGATAAAACATTCTGAAATCCCAACAACGATCAAGCAACAAAATAATGAATTGAAGCTTAGATTAGAATTAAATTCAGTAATGATCAACAATTGAATTTCAACAACTATCAAACAACGATAAAAAAATTAAAAGCTAAAAAACAATGAACAAATAAAAAACTCAAAGCAATGTATGACTAAGCATCTAGACACAAATCAAACCAACAATCCTCAAAATTTGAGTGCAATAGGAAGATTATAAATTTGAACAAACCAAAATTAAATGATGAGACCATTGGAATCAGAATGTTGAAAGAAGAAGAAGCAATATGAATGTTACACTTATGTAATATTGCTTTATTTGTGCTAAGTATGTGAGATTATTGTTATATCAGTTGATTGAGTGAAATGCACAAACAAAAGCATACACTTGTATAACCTGACCCGATAGTGGTTGTAAATCCTCAACGACTTGTGGTTTTCAAGTTGGATGTCTAGGAGACGTTACTTGTGAATTTATTTGGTTTAGTATGTTTTTGAATTGCTGGATGTAGCTACTAGGTGGATTGTGAACCAGGATAAATCATTGTCGTTTTCCATTCCTCTATTTAGTCCTTCTGATTTTACTTGTTTTTATTCTAACCATTTTTTGACAAAAGAATTTTTTTAAAACGTGATACACAATTCAAACCCCCTATTCTTGTATATTTTCCACCTCCAAATGCATTTAAGAGCATAAGATGGCTACTAAAGTTTCATTATGGCGTTGAATGAGGTATGATTATCTTGTGTGTCCATCTATCCACTATATTCCTCCATATTAAGGAGACAAAAATGTGTTGGTATTGGTTCCTAGTTAATTTCGTTTATGAAAGGGAGTTGTGATACGACTTCTTTAGTTTTCTTCCTCTGAGGTGTGCCTCAAAAGAAAACATGACTATCTGAATTTGAGATGGTTGAGCTATCGTCTTTCGCAAAAGGGGTGCGAAGTCTCTTCTAGTCTGCTTCTATCAATACTATTGGAATCAAGTTGGTTTTATACTTATACTTTTGATGTTAACAATTTTTTTTTATGAGAACAGTATATTCAACATCACAGAGTATAAAAGAAGATTTATGTTTTTGAAGACAACCTAAAGAAAGATTTGATTCAGATTTATAATGGAAGAAAATATTTGACCGAGTTGAAAACAAGATATGGTCAAGATTTGAAGAAGATATGATCAACAACTTTTTAAAAATAAGTTACGATCAATATTTGAAGAAGATATGATCAAGATTTATCTACAATAAGATATGAATTATTTACAAGAAGATTTGATCAAGATTTATCTACAAGAAAATTTGAATTATTTACAAGAAGATTTGATCAAGATTTATCTACAAGAAGATATGAGTGAAGGGAATGGATGTAGCCAAGTTATTGGTGAACCATGTAAGACCCGTAATTTTAAATTATACCTTATGTATTCTAATGGATTTTGGTATTGAACTCAGGGGCTTTTTAGCCAAGTTATTAATATTTTGGAGTTTATATGACCAAAAAGATATTTTGATGCCTGATTAGAATTACTCGTCGATAAATAAATTAAATTAACTGCGGTGAATCTTGTGCGAAGAGTTTAATGCGTTATGGGTGAAAGGGTAATTTAATAAATATCTAAAGATTTGGAGATATTTGTTAATTATTATTATTATTAATATATATATATATATATATATATATATATATATGTTTATATATAAAGAAAAGGAAAGGAAGGAAATAGAAAGAAAATAAATAGAAAGGAAAGAAAGAGAAAGGAGAGAAAGCATAAAATTTTCCATCTTCTTCCTCTACTCGCGTTAAACAACCCTTCCCCCTCTTTTTCCATTTTTGCTTTTCTTTGCTTCCTTTTACTCAAGAATAGAAACTCAAGGCTTAGTGGGTGATAGGACAAGGATTACTTAACTTCACTCTTCCTCTTTGATCCGAAAACGAAGAAAAACGATTTAGGGATTTCAAAACCGTCAAATACAAACCTTCCCGTTTCACCTAGATCTAAGCTTCGTTTCGCGAAGAGATAGAAGGGAAAGTTGCTCACTACCACGCTACGGTGCTAGGGGACCAACTTTGGAAGCGGCGTTGTGAGCGGAGATTTTACCGGATTTGCTCGTGGTACGGTAATCACACATTAAAGCTAATGTGAAGGTAAGGGCTCCTTCCACACTTTTAGTTTGCATTTAGGGACTTACTTGTGGTTGTGTGGAAAAGAATTTGGTTAGGGTTAAAGTAATGTTTTGTGGAGAATGAATTTTAAACCCATTTATGTATGATTTCGAGTATATGAAACTTGTTGTGTTTGAGTGATGGATTGTGTTAATTTATGTCGTCGTATTCGGCGTGTTCATATTTGATAATCATAGAATTTGAGATGTGTTTTGTGTGGTTTGTGTGGAAAAGTGGTTTGATGTGTTTTTGGTGTGAATTATGAATTGATGTGTTTTGGTGTGGATTGATAATATGTTTGAGTTTGTTTTGTGTGGAATTTGAAAACCATTAAGTTAAATAAGTATTAAGAATGGGGAATCTCTTAATGTCTTGTTTACTTAATGTGTGTTTGTGAAAATCGTTTTGAGTTAAATGAGTATTAAGAATGGGGAATCTCTTAATATCTCTGTTTACTAATGTTTTGGAAAATCATTTAAGTCAAATGAGAATTAAGAATGGGGAATCTCTTAATTTCTTGTTTACTTAATGTTCGTTTTGAAAATCGTTTAAGTTAACTGGGTGTTAAGAATGGGGAATCTCTTAATGTCTTGGTTACTTAAAGTTGTTTTGAAAATCGTTTAAGTTAACTGGGCGTTAAGAATGGGGAATCTCTTAATGTCTTGGTTACTTAATGTTGTTTTGAACACCATTAAGTTAAATGAGTATTAAGAATGAGGAATCTCTTAATGTCTTGTTAACTTAATGTGTGTTTGTGAAAATCGTTTTGAGTTAAATGAGTATTAAGAATGGGGAATCTCTTAATATCTCTGTTTACTAATATTTTGGAAAATCGTTTAAGTCAAATGACAATTAAGAATGGGGAATCTCTTAATTTCTTGTTTACTTAATGTTCGTTTTGAAAATCGTTTAAGTTAACTGGGCGTTAAGAATGGGGAATCTCTTAATGTCTTGGTTACTTAAAGTTGTTTTGAAAATCGTTTAAGTTAACTGGGCGTTAAGAATGGGGAATCTCTTAATGTCTTGGTTACTTAAAGTTGTTTTGAAAATCGTTTAAGTTAACTGGGCGTTAAGAATGGGGAATCTCTTAATGTCTTGGTTACTTAAAGTTGTTTTGAAAATCGTTTAAGTTAACTGGGCGTTAAGAATGGGGAATCTCTTAATGTCTTGGCTACTTAATGTTGTTTTGAAAATCGTTTAAGTTAAAAGAATATTGAGAATGGGGAATCTCTTAATATGTCTGTTTGCTTAATGTTTGGCATGAAATTCGTTTAAGTTAAATGAGTAGTAAAAATGGGGAATCTTTTAATATTTGCATTTACTTAACGATTGTGGTGGATGGAGTCAGTATATGCTCATGCATTTTCATGTTTTCTGTAAATCGTGCAGACCCGTGATAAGTGGCACCTTGATAAATAGTACCTTGGCCTGTGATAGGCGGTACATTTATGATTTACGTTTTTTATAAATTGTGCAGACCCGTGATAGGTGGCTCCTTGGTAAATTGTACTTTGGCCCGTGATAGGCGGTACATTTATGATTTACGGTTATTTGTAAATTGTGCAGACCCGTGATAGGTGGCACTTTGGTGAGTAGTACTTTGGTCTGTGATAGGCGGTACATTTACAATTTACGTTCTTTTAGTAAACCGTGCAGACCCGTGATAGGTGGCACCTTGGTAAACGGTACGGGACCGTGATAGGCAGTACGTTTATGGTTTACGCTTTTTACTAAATCGTGCAGACCCGTGATAGGTGGCACCTCGGTAATTGGTAGTTCGGCCCGCGATAGGTGGTACAATTATGATTTACGGCCCTTCGAGGAGGGCTTTGGTTTGGAATTCCGAGTCCATGCATTTTGGCATATACACATTGCATTAGGGTGCTTGGCACACGAGTCGTGTTTGTTTCAAGTGTATGATTGAGTGTTTGAACTTGAGATGACGTTGTGATTGTGATGATTGCTAAGTGTTATGTCTTGGAATTATGTGATAACATGTTGAATGTAAAACTATTTCGAAGTTCATGATGTTGTAGTGAATGTGTGGAAATTGCTAAGTGTTAAGATTCGGAGTTGTGTATGAATGTGATTGAGTTAGTTTATGTATTTTTAGAAGATTACGCAGGGAAATCGATTGACCAAATCGATTTGACCATTCAAGAACTCATCCATTTTTCACGAAATCGATTTTCCCAATCGATTGGCTTCAATACATGAACTTTGTCTTTCAGAAAATAGATTTGGCCAATCGATTGGATTCATCACAGGGGCTCTGTCCTTCAGGAAATCGATTTGCCCAATCGATTGGATCCAATACAGGGGCTCTGACTTACACGAAATCGATTTGCCCAATCGATTTGGCAATGCAGGGGTTCAGACCTTCATAAATCGATTTGCCCAATCGATTGAAGTGAGTTCAAAGTTCAGTTTCACTAAAATAATTCCAGGAAATCGGTTTGGCAAATCGATTGGCTCAGTGTAAATTCTTATTTTGAGTTAGATAATCGATTGCTCAATTGATTCATCAATGTTTTGGTCAGTTATGTGTTACTTGATGGATTGAGAACTTTATTTTGATTTCATTACCATTTGGTAAGCATTGTTTGAACTTTTAGCATATGGAAAACCTTTTAAGATGCATGCTAAGTTGAAAAGGGTATTTTGTGCATTTGAAAACTTATATGTTATTTGTTATCTGTTAATTTCGGTTGGTGACCCTTTACAACTATTGTGGAAATCTGGGCTTTTCCCTCAGATGAGAGCCAGGATGATCCTACCGGTTCGTACCCTACGGATGGGAATGTAGATGGGAATGCTTTATTGGAGCTACGTTGGGAGGATCTCACGGGGCGCGTGGAGATCACTCAGGGTGTTTAATTGTTTTGTAAAATGATCAGACTAGGTTGACATAGAGGGAACATATGTCTTTCTTTGGGTTGCTTTTATTTTTAAACTGGAAGACTGTACCACTTTTGTTATGTAAATATTTTGAATTCATATTTAGAGAACTTTTTCCGCTGTTTGTAAATTATAATGATTTAATTATTTATCCAAAGGTATTTCCTTATTTGTTTTCTCTGTTTTATTTTAATATCTTTCAAAAAAAAAAATACACCCTTGCTTTGAAAAACGGGGTGTTACAAACCATGATAAATTACTTGTATTACTTTATTCCTACCCTTCGTAGTTTTGTTATTGCTTCTACTTCAAGTAAATTATCAAGCCTGAACCAGTTTAGTCAATTAATGAAATAATTATCAACTTCAACAAACACAATTCAAACCCCTTTCTCATGTTTGCACCTTCAATTGGTATCAGAGATTGGTCTCAAGGCTGAGTACTTTACGATGTTTGAGGAAATAAGGATTTAATCCACTAATTCAAATACCTTGAATTGCAAAATAGTTATCCCTTCAAGATAGACTTTCTAACCAACTTGACAACCCCAAACATTTGAGAAACTAACCACATTGACGATACAATCTAAGTATTCTCAAACAGCCTAAGCACCCCAAACTTTTGCGAAACACAAACACCTTGACTCTACCAACGAAGTCCTCTCCACATAACCTAACAACCCTAAATTGTTGAAGGCATACTAACACCACTATTAGGTTTGAATACAAAAGTTTGGAACTTGAGTAGTTGCTTCTAACAAGCTAATTATAACAATGATGATCACACTTTAAGAAAAATACTTATAAAATATATCTCATTCAAATAAGTGTTTCTCTCTTTGAACTCTAAGATTAATTTGGAATGTTGAGCTTGAGTTCTTCTAGTCTTTTATGATTTTTCAATGATTTTTTTCTTCAGCCTTGATTATCTATATATAGATAAAATTAGGGCTTCAATTTATTCCTTGTTTAATTATGAATTGTATCTTCATTCCTATCTTGGTCAACAATGATCTTATTCAAAAATAGTTCTGAACAAGATACTTTTTGATAATATGCTCTTTAGCCAATTCTTTATTCCTAAATCTAATATGAGCAATTCTTCTAGCTTGATTATGTTTGTATCTTGTTCATATTGAGTTATTCTTTAGATTTATTTAGTTTAGATTGAGTTTATAAATTCTTCATATTGATTATGTTCGTATTATCAAATATTTTAGTAAATAGTTTATATCTTCTTGTGATAAATCTTGATCAAATTTCTTCAAATCTTGATTGTATCTTTTTTTCAACTTGGTCAAAGATTTTCTTCAATCCTAAATCAGATTCAAATCTTATTTTAGATTTACCTTAAAAACATTTGACCATATCTTCTTTTCAACTTGGTCAAAGATTTTCTTCAATCATAAATCTGAATCAATTCTTATTTTAGATTTTCTTCAAAAACATGAATCTTTTTTCATACTATGTGAAGTCAAATATATTGTTCTCATAAAATGTTTTTGTTAACACAAAACTCTTAGTATAAAACTAACTTGGTTCCCAAATACCTTATAGTTCCAGACCTGACATCATCTTTGGGTGACAACTTAATATCTTGCTCAAGTAAGAGACAAAATACAATTGCGATGTCAATGGCAGAAGATGAGTTCATTTCAGCAGCTGGTTGTAGCTCTCAACTACACAGGATGAAACATCAACTAGAAGATTACAAAATCCTAGAAAAAACCATTTTGATTTATTGTGATAACACCTCTTCCATTTTCTTAACCAAAAACCCTACACTTCATTCTAGATCTAAACACATAGAAGTCAAACACTATTTCACTATAGACTTTATTCAAAAGTGTGTGCATAATATCCAGTTTTTAGACATCGAACATCAATGGACTGACATATTCCCTAAACCACTAGTTGGAGATAAGTTTGACTTTGTCAAGAAACACTTAAATGTTGCTATTTCACTTTCAAGGCTTTGTTTCTAATGACAAAAGGGTGAGAAATATGTTTGATAATATGATGAGAAAAAATACTTAGACTTAGGGTGAGTCTAAGTATTTAAAAGAAAAGTTGTTAACAAAAATACATTTTTGTCATTACAAAAAAAGGGAGATTGTTGGAACCAAATTGGTTTTGTACTTAGAGTTTGGATGTCAACAAAAGAATTTTACGAGAACAATATATTTGACTTCACAGAGTATAAAAGATGATTTGATTTTTTGGAGACAATTTAAAATAAGATTTGATTCATATTTTTAATTGAAGAAAATATTTGACTAAGTTAAAAAAAAGACGTGGTCAAGATTTGAAGAAAATATGAATTATTTTCAAGTAGATTTGATCAAGATTTATCTACAATAAGATATGCATTATTTATAAGAAGATTTGATCAAGATTTACCTTCAAGAAGATATGAATAATTTACAAGAAGATTTTATCAAGATTTATCACAAGAAGATATGAATTATTTACAAGAAGATATGAGCTTTTTACAAGAAGATATGATTAAGAATTTTTTACAAGAAGAAACACTCACAAGAAGATACATTTATTATTGCAAATATATGATTCAGATGTTGACATAGAACAAAATATTGAATTAGACTTAGTCACCTACTTGTGAAAGTTCAAAAACCGATCAAACACTATGTTCTCGCCTAAATCAAAACAAGTAATAGGAATAAAGTTTCATGTAAAGAATTTGAAAGAGAAATCTGAACAAAATACAAACTATACCAATATGAAGAATTGAAAATCTCAATCTTAAAAAACTATACGAAAAATATGAATCTGAACAAAATACAAACACAATCAATCTAGAAGAACTACTCATATTGGATTCAGAACTTTTATATAAGAATATAAATGATGTGGAATAAATTTTATGATGAGGCAAATAAGCATTTGATGTGTCATTCAATATAGTTGAGGTTTGTTTTAATATTATATTTGGGGTGAGAATTGAAAAACGATATTACATATAGAATTCAAAGGGAATAGATAAAAAAAAGAGTAAAAGTAGAAGATGGATAAAATTAAAGTGGAGAAAGAAAATGGCAGTTTTGAACCCAACTGAGGAAGTCACCATGAGGTTACCTAATCTCACATTATCTATTAATCCATGGGGTGAGAATTGAGAAGCCATGAAGGATTCAATGTTGTGTAAGCGAAAAAACTTTGTATTTAAAGTGTGCTCTCCACCAAAGTTTAAGTAAGAATGGAAAGAATGATTCTTGAGATAACATATGATATGATGTATTTTGTTACCAAAAAATATGAATATACAAATTTATAAATGAAGGAGCACTAAAAGTTTATTGAAGTGAGAAGATAGTAAAATTATTTTTAGGCGGAGCTTATATGTGTGGGTTGTCAACATATGTATTTGAGGATGTGTGTGATACAAAAGAGAAATTGAGAAATAAAAGGTGTGAGATGAATTGTAAAATCATATGAAGGGTGCTATATAAGAATAAATGTGATGTGGAACAAATGTTATGATGTGACAATAAATGTGTGATGTGTCATATAATAGAATTGGGGATTTATTTTAATATATTATATTTAGAGTTCAAATTGAGAAACCAAATTAGATATAGAACTCAAACGCATAGATACAAAAAAAAAAAAAAAAAAAACAAGAGGAAAAATAGAAGATGAATAAAATTTAAGTAGAAAAAGAAAATAACCTGATTTAATCCAACCGAGGAAGTCACCAATGCGTTACACAATCTCACATTTCCTATTCATATATGGGGTGAGAATTGAGAATCCATGAAGGATTTAATGTTGTGCTAGCCACATAAATTTGTGTCTATAATGTCCTATCCACTAAAGTTTAAGAAAACATTGAAGGTGCAAACATGAGAAGGGGGTTGTATTGTGTTTGAATAAGTTTTTAACTTTTTCATTATTTGATTAAATTTGTTTAGACTAAATTATTTACTTGGAGTAGAAGCAAAAAAAAAAAAAAAACTAAGTAATACAATAATAATGTGAAACAAGTAATTTATCCTTGTTCACCACTAACTTGACTACATCCAGTCCCTTCACTCAAAAGGAATTAATCCACTTATTCAACAACTTGAATTACAAGAGACCTCGTTGTGTTCTAAAAAGTGTATTATCTACTTGTTCACTTTCGAAATTATTTTTAAGTAAAAAGTTACTAATTCTATTATACCATGTCCTAGCCGCTTGTTTTAAACCATACAAAGATTTTTGAATTTTAAAATCATGATTTGGAAATTTAGAACTTTCAAAATCCAGGGGTTGTTAAACATAGACTTATTCACTTTTATAACCATTTAGAAAACACTTTTAACATACATTTAATATAATATAATATTATTATTTGCGGCATAAGAAAGTAAGATACAAATAGGTCCTAACTTGACATATGGAGCCAATGTCTCAGTGTAATCAATGCCATTTTGCTGACTCTTGTTGGACATAAGTCTCCCTAATTATAGTTTTGACATAATTAACAAACATACAATATCTTTTGATTAAGCTAACTGTTTGAACCAAGTTGCATTTCAAGAAGAAACAAAACAAACACTAAACATATGGACACAAGCTTGGAACACAAGGAGCATGTCCTGGACAAAGACGCAACTCTGCTTAAGTGTCATTAGTGATTGTATTAATTAGTTATTAGACTTGTCAAATATGATTTCATGCACAAGCATTTGCCAAGTTAAAATGTGATTTTAAATTGAACTAAGTAACCTAATTGATTGACTAATAAATTGATACATCCATTGGACAATCGATTGATGGACTTAGAAGTAAAGTTATCACTAAGCAAATCGATTGATACATCGATTCGTTGAAGGACCTTAGTGAAACATGAACTCTGGGTGCAACTCAATCGATTCATGCATCAATTGAGAAATCGATTGTGTGAGTTACAACGTCAAGCTAAAAAGCTTGCAAATCGATTGGCAAATCGATTTCGCGTATTTATTTGCATCAGACTTGACCTTTGTAATGCACCAATCGATTGGACAATCGATTAGGACATCAATTGATTAATCGATTGAAAGAGTCACAGAGACAACCATTTTCTAAGCCAAATTGATTGGGTAAAAGCTTTTTATAAGTCTGAACCTCTGTGATCAATCAAATCGATTGAGACATCAATTGAATTTTGTTTCTAGACTTGCAAGACATATACTAATCGATTGGAAGTTTGAAATGGTTAATCATATATCAAAAACCAAGTTCCTAGTCGATTGACAAATCAATGTTTTCTAAAAAGCTAAGTCACTGTAACAATTCAAATCGATTGGTAAATCGATTGGAATAAAACATCTGAATTACTGTGACAAAGCAAATCGATTAGTGCAAAAATACTGGAGTCACTGTGATCAGTCCAATCGATTGACAAATCGATTGGATTAATTGTTTTAAGTTACAGACCAATTGCCAAATCGATTATGATTGAATATCAGTTGACTGCATAATCGATTGTTTTGATCTTGTTGTTTGAACAAAACATTCCAAATCGATTACTCAATCGATGTTGATATGAACTTGTCTCAGTTTTCTGATTTGTGTATTAAAAGAATAGATTGGCAAATCGATTCATCCATATGTTTTCAAGATTCAAGAAAAATAAGAAACACGATAATCGATTGGATTGTTTCAAAGCTTTATAAAATCAATTGGTAAATCAATTTGACTGTGTTTTTCTGAAACATATATAAACTGACTCAAATCTGATTTTCAAGTGACTTGAACTTTTGACATACACATAATTCATAACTTTGAGAAAAACCTTTGAAAACCTTTGAAAACCTTTGTACTACTTTGAATACACTTTTTCATAACCAAGAGATTCTGAAAAAGTACTTTGTGAAAAAGGATTGAAATCACACTAAACACTATCTTGGCAAAATCTTATTGTGTGCTTTTTATAGATTGATTGAGTCGCATTTACTATTGATCGTTGGTCTTGTTTAATCTCTGTAAACTACATTTTGTAAAGAAAGTCTTGTAAAATCCAGTATTGAAACTGGTAACTATCTTCTTGGTTGATAGGGCTCTTCAAGAAGAAGTTTCACTGTGATCTTGGGAGAGTCTGCTGAGTGACTTGAGGGATACATTGGTGAGCAATAGAAGCAGGAGAGTTTTAGTCTTAAGATAGATAGGCTGAGAGTGCTGGACAATCTGTAAGAACTAACTCTGGAAGATTCTATTGAAAGAAATGTTGAAATCAAGTTCATTCCGGGACTGGATGTAGGTTGTCTTACAGACGAACGAACCAGTATAAATATCTGTGTATCACCCTCTTATCCCTTCTCTTTTAGTTCTATAATGTTTGGTTGATTAATCTTGAATGCATGTTATGTTTGATATTGTTTGAAAGGTTAAATTGACATGTTTGTATCTAGATTAATCTGTTGAACAATTACTGTATCTGCTGCATTATTAATTGGACAATACATGTAATTGTGAACCTTCTCCTAGAAATAATTCCTTGGGACCTTGATTGATATTCTGTTTAATAAAATTGGTGTTTGTTAAACTGATTGGCGTTCTTGTGAATTTTTATTTGACTGTCATATACATACTCTAGCATTAGAATTCATATATTTCCTACAACTCTAACCTGTCATCCCCAAACGTGATACAAATAGGTCCTAACTTGAATTCATTTAACTCTTCTTGCATTGCAAGAATCCATCCATCACATGCCAATGTTCGATCAACAAAGGTAGACTCAATTGATGAGAGTAAGCCAAATAAAATGGTATCTTTTAGTGATGATCTGGTCTTCAAAGAATCCCTACCACTTCTAATGATTAGAGTTTTAGGATGGTCTGACTTGTATTTCCATCCAGATCTCTCGTCTGACTTATATTGATTGTTTTTGACTTGATCATATTCCTTCTTTGAAGATTTGTCATCATCTTTTGATTTGCTTGTATCATTTAATTTCTCAAATTTGTTTGCATCTAATTTCTCTGGTTCCGATAAACCTGCACTATCATCATCTTGCTTTGACTTTTGAAGGTCAAGTTGGTTGTCATCAAATTTAATATGTATGGATTCTTCAACAATTTGATTTTCTATATTAAACACTCTATAAGCCTTAAATATTTCAGAGTATCCAATGAAGGTAAACTTTTGAGATCTAGAATCAAATTTACCATGGTTATCTTGAGTGTTCAACATATAACAAGTAAAACCAAATTGTTTAAATGAAGAGATATTAGACCTTTTACCTTTTCATAATTCATATGGTGTTTTATTCAATATAAACCGAATTAAGACTTTATTTTGAATACAACATGTAACTTTAATTGCTTTAGCCCAAAAGTATTTTGCAACATTCATCTCATTTAACATGGTTCTGGATATTTCTTGGATTGATATATTTATTCTTTCTATAACTCCATTTTGTTGGGGTGTTTTAGGAGAGGAGAATTTGTGAGAGATTCCATTTTCATCACAAAAACTTTTAAAGAAATTGTTTTCAAATTCTTCTCCATGATCACTTCTAATTGTTTCAATTTTAAGACTATTTTAATTCACTACTTGTATGCAAAATGTGATAAACATTTTACGAGGTTCATCCTTTCATTTTAAGAATTTTACCCATGTTCACATAGTGTAAACATCTACTATAATAAATCCATATTTCTTATCACTTAGAAATGTTGTTTTAACTAGCCCAAAGAGATCTATATGTAAGAGCTCAAGGGGCTTTGATAGATTCTCAGTGGTTTCATGGTAACTGTTATTGTAAGCAAATTCCATTATAGGCTAGTGTTTTTCCCAACTTCCACCATCCTCTAAGACACAAACCCTTAACATTTCTTCTATTGGGTTTTTGAAGGCATATATTCTCCCAGTTTTAGGCTGTATGGAGTTGGAATCCTCTTGCTAATGATGCACTAGACAGGAAGAAACTACATGACTTGATTGCTTGTAGTAGTAGCAGACTTGTTTTCCTTCCAAGCATTCTCCATTATGTTCTCTTCCACGTATAAAACACTTTAAATTTACACAATCTCACATTTCCTATTCATATTTGGGGTGAGAATTGAGAATCCATGAAGGATTTAATGTTGTGCTAGCCACTCAAGTTAATGAACTGTTAAAATAATTTACACATCTAGTTAACTAAATCCATTACAATGTTAATACATCATACAACAACTAAGAAAATCCTAAGTCCAAAACAAGTTTGATTAATCTTCCTATGTTGTAGCTAAATAATTAGCCACTTCTATCTACTATAATATAAGAAAACATGGAATTATAAAGGTCAATTTGTTTTTTTTAAACATGATTTTAGTCCATTAATTTTAGTTTTTTGTTTTGTTTTACTTCTAATAAGTTTTTTATTTGGCCATTTTTTTTTTAATGTCTGCAGAGGCTAAAATCATATTTAAATCAACTTTTTATTTTTGAAAGGACAAACTTTAGAGAGATTAATGTGTGTCATATGCCATGTTATAGCATAATATTACCTGCAATATCATCTCAGAAGGAAAATCCAACGATTTTTGGCTATTTATATTGAATGAGTTATATGTAGGAGATCCAAGATTCAATCATTTCACTAACATGATCCCCTGTGGCCTCATCCATACATAAGTACTACTACCTATGTCTCTAAATATAAGTTCTCTTAAATTTTTGTCTTTACATAATGTACTCCATTTTACTAGATGCTCGCTTTTCTAGAAGTACATTAATGTACTTCCACAAATATATTTTATTAGCTAAATAACACTAATAGTCTCTTATCTTAATTTTAGTTAACGCTTTTGTTATTAATTTTTTTTCTATTTTGTTTTTTATTTTAATTTTAAGTGACAATTTAATCTTTTATGTTTTAAAATATCAACAATGTTATCCTTTTTTTTTTTCAAAAATTCAAAAAACTCATAAAAAATTTCAAACAAAGTCCATAAAGTTAATTATTATCCTCAATATAATACAATTTCATCAAATTCATAACTTAAATATTTAAATAAATTCATTTTTTCATCTCTAACAATTGCAAATAAAGATGGTTTTCTTTTCCTGATGTTGAATCTATATTGCTATTGATGCCTCTGTAAATTATTATTGTTGTTATTTTTTTTAAATTGTCGTATTTGTTGTTTTTATCAAGTAAATATCCATTGGTGTTTTCTGTTTTTAGTTGCTGCTATATCGAAATTAATTTCTACTTTTGGAAAAAAAAAATAGCTACTTCTTAATTTAAGTATTATTTTTATGTTCCTGTATTTTTTATATTAAATTATTGGTGTCTAGCTTATGTTTAAAGTAGCTTGTTATTTTTCTCTGAATTGTTGGTTATTTTGTTGTGATTCTTGTATTAATTTTGTGCATATTAATTTTTCTTCAATAATGATTTGTGTGTCATGGATTGAATGTGGTTGAAATGTAAAAGATTGTGATGTTGATGTTGGTTTAATCAAATGAGCATACCATGATTCTTGTGAGAAAATATGAAAACTTGAAAATTAGTTCATTATCGTGACCAGCATAATGTAGAATGCATGTCAGAGATTTGTGCGGCTTCATGCAAATTTATCCATTAATATGAGTGACCATATTATGGCTTTATGCTATTTTAGTTATGGCATTATGTAACTTCGTGCGAATTTCTCCATTGGTATGTTTGCTACTGTTATGGCTTTGTGTGAATTTTTTTCCATTCGTACGAGTGATTACATTTGGATCATGCATAGAGTCTTGCATTGGCATGCATACTAACTACATGTAAATTTTTTGTTTTAATTGATATATGTTAAAATTGTTGACGGGTTGTCGATGCCTCTCTGTATGTGAGTATTTTCATAAAATGATGTTTTTCTCGATGAAAACTTGACTTAATTTTTCTTAGTATTATTTTTCTTAATTTTTCTTTATTACGCCTTTCTTTATGGAATATTCCTCTATGCCTTTCTTTATGGAATAAACCTTAAAAGTCCAATATCAATATCAAGTACTATATATTGGACTTTAGGGTTTAAAAAACAAGTGGCTCGCTAATTAAAATTATTACAAAAATTCAGATAACGAAATTTGCAATTTTGGCCAAGTAAGTTTCGGAATTGGTCTTTTCTTCCAAAACAAAAGTTGTAGCTCAAATTTTTATCTTTCCAACGCCTGTTCATATGTGCCAATCTGATATCGAGACTTCAAGTTATGACCTATAGAGCGAGAAAAAGTCAAAATATAAATAATAAAATTAAAATGCAAATAATAAATTATAATTCAAATTCGACCCAAGGTTTACAAACAAGCTAAAAATATTAATCTAAGCTATAAAGAGCTTTTAAAATACCAAACTAAAAAGCTAAAAACATGTGCCCAAATGTTTTGATCAAGTGTGAAGGTGGAAACACGAGAATGGGGTTGAATTGTGTTTGACTAAGTTGACAGCTTTTTCCTTATTTGATTAAACTGGTTCAAACCTGATGATATACTTTGAGTATAAGCAATAAAAAACTAACGAGTGCACGAATAAAATGACACGAGTAATTTATCTTAGTTCACCACTAACTTGGCTACATCTAGTCCCTTCACTTAAAAGGATTTAATCCACTTATTCAATAACTTGAATTACAAAGTACTTGACTCTCCAAGCCAGTCTTCTTAAACAGCCTGTCAACCCCAGACTTTTGAGGAACACACACACCTTGATTCTACCAGCCAAATATTTTCCACACAATCTAACAACTCCATATTATTTGAGAAACACTAACACCACTTTTGGGTTTGAATTCAATGATTTGGAACTTGAGTAGTTGTTTCTAACAAGATGACTGTAACAATGACTATCACAATCTAAGCAAAATACTTCAAAAATATTTCTCAATCAAACAAGTAATTCTCTCTTTAAACTGTAAGATGAACTTAGGATTTTGAGCTTCAGTTCTTCTACTTTTTTATGATTTTTCCATGATCTTGTTCTTCATCCTTGAATATCTATTTATAGATAAAATTTTTAGTCTTTGTTTAACTTTGAATTGCATCTTAATTTCAAGCTTGGTTAACAATGATCCTATTCAAAAATAATTCTGAACAAGATGCTTTTTGAAAATATGTTCTTTTGCCAATTCTTTATTTTTGAATTCAATCTGAGCATTTCTTCTAGATTGATTATGTTCGTAATTTGTTCAAATTGAGTTTGTAAATTCTTCATATTGATATTATTCGTATTTTGTAACAATTGAGTTTGTAAGTTCTTCATATTGATAAATCTAGATCAAATCTTCTTGTAAATGATTCATATCATGTAGATAAATCTTGATCAAATCTTCTTGTAAATAATTCATTTCTTGTTGCGGTCAATATTGATCAAATCTTCTTGTAAATTATTCACATATTCTTGTGATAAATCTTGATCAAATATTCTTATAAATAATTCATATCTTCTTGTAGATAAATGTTGATCAAATATTGATCAAATCCTCATTAACATGTCCATTTAATAAAACACATTTTTTGTCCATTTGAAACAAGATAATATTGTTAAATGCCACAAATGATAATAAGATTCGAGTTGACTGTAGCCTTGTGCTACAAGTCTGGCATTGTTGCTCACAACTTCTCCCTTTATTTGCAATTGGTTTCTTATATTTTGGTCACAGGCCCAAAGAGATCTATATGCAAGAGCTCAAGGCGTTTGATTGTAGAAAAAAAAACTTAAATGGAAATGAGTTTTTAGTTTGTTTTCCCTTTTGAAAAGCTTCACACATAACTTCTATTTTGTATCTAAGTTTAGATAACCCTCTATCAAGTTGAAGCTTAATAAATTTTGATATTAATTTAAAGTTTGCATAACCCAACCTTTCGCGCCAAATTAATTGTTCTTCATTAATTGACATCAGGCACTTAACATCTTGGTTCTCTAAGTTTGAAAAGTTTATTTTACATAAGTTATTTTGCCTCTGGACTGTAAATAGTATAAATTCATCTTTTTGACTAATTCATTTGCATAATTTTTTATTAAACATAATGTTATAACCATTATCACTTAATTGACTAATACTTAACAAATTACCAATGGTATCAAGTCTTATGATTTTTTCTCTATGGTTGCCACCAAAGCCCTATGTTCTTCCTTCTTTCATGATTAGGTTTTGAAACAAAGACTTTTCACCTATGATATGACTCAAGCATCTGCTTCCCAGGAACCAAAGTTGGAGTTTCAACTTTGTTGTTGAAAACATCTACAAGAGGAAATATTTTGTTTTTAGGTACCCATATCTAATTGAGTCCTTGTTTGTTAATCTTTGAAGGTTTCCAAGTTTTCCACGTTTTAAACAAGGGACATGATATTTTGTTATGTCCATTTTTAGAGCATAATGTGCACACTGCCTCTAGTGAGGTGGTATTCTCTATTGTTTCTTCAAAGCCTAATCCCTTCTTACAATCCTACTAACACCATAAATCATTGACGCAATCTTATTTATATCAATGCTTTTTTTAGAATGTTTTAAAATGATATATCATACTTGATAAAATTACAAGTTTTATCTTCTACAGGTTCAATTTTTGTTACCTAGAATTAAAAATTTTCTTTTAATTCCTTCAAATTCTTTCTCAACAACATTATGTTTTTAAGTTAATTCATTATGATTCTTCTTAATTGTATCAGTTTTAAAGATAATGATTGGTTTTTATTTAAAAAATCCTTTAAGGAAGTAATAAGGTCATTTCGAGACATGTTGGAAAATACCTTTACTTCTTCACCACTGTTTGCATCCAAGTCTAATTGATGGCGACCATAAGTTTTATGTTTGCACATTCCTCGTCATCATATTCTTCTAAGTCTTCCCATGTAATGAGACCCTTATTTTAAGAGTTTGTTTCTTTCTTATGATTTTTACTTTCAAGATTGGGACATTCAAACTTAAAATTCGAGATTCTTTACATTCAAAGCATATGATTTTATTTTTTTCAATTCCATTCTCCTTGTTCTGAAATTTGTTGGTGTTCCTTCGAGGAAAATGTTTCCTTTTATGCCACATATGCTAAATTCTTCTAGATATGAAAGATAATTCTTGAGCCTCTGAATCCTCTTTTTGTTCATCTAAATCGTTGTCATTATCATCCTCTGAGTCATCAATTTCTTGTAAGGCTTTCTTTTCTTTTGACGTTGACGTAAGAGCGAAGGATTTTTCATTTTTCATTGGCTCATCATCTGCCAAAAGTATTCCATGTAATTGAAGTGTACCTATGAGTTCTTCCATAGGCAAACCATTTAGGTTCTTTGTCTCCTGTATGGCTGTAATTTTTCTCTCCATTTTCATAGGAGACTTCTAAGGATTTTCTTTACATGGTCACCCGTAGAATAACTTTTCTCCAAAACGTTTAGGCTAAAACCAATGATTGAAATCTCAAAAACATTGTTTCAAAGTTTTCCTCTTCTTCCATTTGGAATAAATCATATTTTCTTACAAGAAGATTTGCGTTTTCTTCATGTACTTGTTTGTTCCCTTCAATATTAAAATTAGGGCATCAAATATGCTTTTGGCAGTTTCTTTGTTGGTATTTTAATTTTATTATTTATATTTTGACTATTTCTCATTGTGTAGGTCATAACTTGAGCTCTGGATATCGGATTGGCACATATAAGCAGGCGTAGGAAAGATACAAATTTGAGCTACAACTTTTGTGTTGGAAGGAAAGACCAATTCCGAACTTTACTAGGCCGAAATAGCATATTTTGTAATATGAATTTTTGTAATAATTTTAATTAGCAGGTCACTTGTATATAAACCCTAAACCCCAAAGTCCAATATCAAGTACTATATATTGACAATTTTGTTTGTTTTCTAAAGACGGAAAAATTAGGATTCCAATTTCTACAAGAAATAAATGGTGTTATTTTAATTTCATGGAAGACTAATTTTATAAGATTAATCCACGAGTTCAGTGTTTCATCATCACCTTGAGATTCAGGTTACACTGTCAATTTCTATTCATGATTTTATTCTTGTTTATTTGATTATATTGATATTATGATTGCTTAATTGAATTTCAATAGGATTGATTAAATTTATTTGATAGAATTTGGTTTCGGTTTCTAATTTAATTGAATTATAACTTTGCGACGCATGATCGTTAATTGTAATATTTTGATGATTGTGATGCTTAATCCAATCAAAGAAACCAAATTTACAAAGGATTGATTACGCATGTTTGATCAATTCTATAGTCAAATAAGAATAGAACTATAAATTATAAATTAAACTCATTGATAGAATATGCGATAGGTCTGAAACTCGAATAAGTCGATTAATCGTTTTGCTTATCTGTTAAATAAAAAAAAATCTAAAAACCCCTTTTTAATTTCAATTTCTAATTCAGTTATTATTATTAAATCAGAAGTCCTTGTGAAATGATTCGAGTTATTACCTCTATTTACATTTTATCAATTGTATTTGACCCGTGTGCGACAGCGGATCAAATTGGCGCCGTTGTCGGGGAACTCTCTGATAATAATATATATTAACCCTGTTTTTAGGCGACTGTCTCAGATTGCTCCGAAAGTTCGCCTGAAAATCAGAAAAAATTCAAGGAACAAGACTCTATATAGGCTTCTATACGAAAACGACGGTCAAAATCCCAAATTCCTTCGTTTGGACCCTTTTTTGAATTTTTTAATTTTTCATATTCTCCAAAAATTCCAAAAAAATTTGCGATGCCTTTATTTGATTTTTAGAAATTTGTGGTGGTATTTTGATTGTTTTTGGATTTTATTTGATAAGGTTTTTGATTTTTCACTTCAATTTTTGCATTCGGGACATTGTTGGAATTTTCAATAATTGTTATTTGTATTGCATTGTTATGATGATGCATGACTAGGGCTAGTTCTATGCATCTTCATTCTCTTTAACCTGAAATAGATAGGACATTTGATTTACGTCGTAGACTTAGTAGAGCTACTAGTGTTAACGAGTTAGAGTCAGATACTGAAATTGATAACATGTTGCAAAATATGGCTGATGCGAATAATAGAGCCTTAAGACAACTTGCTGCACCTAATGTCAATTATAATGCATTATGTATCACATATCCCGAAGTTAATGTACCATTTGAACTTAAATCTGGTTTAATACACTTGTTTCCAAAGTTTAATGGTCTTGCAGGTGAGGATCCCCACAAACACTTGAAGGAACTCCATATTGTGTCTTCTACCATGAAGCCTCAAGGAGTCACATAAGACCACATTAAGTTGAGAGTCTTCCCATTTTCACTCCAAGATGCTATCAAGGACTGGTTATACTACCTTCAACCAGGTTCTGTTACAAGTTGGAATGATCTCAAGATATTGTTTCTAGAAAAATTCTTCCCTGCCTCAAGAGCTACTTCAATTAGAAATGAAATATGTGGTATCAGGCAGATTGACAGGGAATGATTATATGAGTATTGGGCGAGATTCAAGAAATTAGTGTCAAGCTGTCCTCATCACTAGATTTCTGAACAATTGCTCATCCAATATTTTTATGAAGGCTTGCTATCTATGGATGGAAGCATTTTGGATGCTGCTAGTGGATAAGCACTTGTCGATAAGACTCTAGAAGCGGCAACGAATTTAATTGAGAATATGTCCATTAATTCTCAGCAGTTTATGACTAGAAGCAATTCAATAGTGTTGACAAAGTGGGTGAATAAAATTCAAGCTTCTTTCCACAAGAATTTAGAAGGAAAACTTGATGAGCTTACATCTTTGGTAAAAAAATTGGCAATAGGTAAAACCCATGCAGTTGTCTGTGGTATTTGCACTTCTCCGGAGCATTCTTTAGATTCATGTCCTACATTGCAAGAAGACCCAATTGTTGATGCTCCTCAAGCATATGCAGCAAAAATATATACAATCCTCAAGCCAACATGATATATCATCTAACATGTACAATCTTGGTTGGAGAAACCATCCTAACTTGAGATGGGGGATTTCATCTGCACAACAACAACCCATGTAGCAACAACAAAATATTCATCAATAGCAAAACACTACACCTTCATTAGAGGACCTCATTAAACAGATGGTTGTCCAGAATCTCCAATTTCGACAATGAACAGATTCCACCATTCAAAATTTGGGAAAAAAGATTGGTCAACTAGCCACTTCAATCAATCAATTACAGACTCAAGGGTCAAACCAATTGCTTTCACAGTTAGTAGTAAATCCAAATGCTCCCAATGTCAGTTCAATTACATTGAGGTCTAGGAAAGGTGTTGAAATACCAAAGGTACCTGAAACTGTAGACAAAAATAACAAGTTTGTCGAGGAAACTTTGATATCTAAAACTGTTGATGTTGAGCAAAAGATACCACTTCATTTTCCTCAAAGGGCAGTGAAAACTAAGAAAATGGACGAGGCAAGTAGGGACAACGAGATACTGGATACATTTAGAAAGGTGGAAGTGAACATTCCCCTTTTTGAAGCAATTAAATAGATTCCAAGATATGCAAAATTTCTAAAAGATTTGTGCACACACAGAAGAAGGTTAAAAGGTAATGAAAGAGTAAACATGGGGCGAAATGTTTCAGCCCTCATTCAACCCATGCCTCAGAAATGGAAAGATCCGGGAACTTTTTCCATTCCATGTACCACAAGCAATAGTCAATTTGAAAATGATATGTTAGATTTAGGAGCTTCCATTAATGTTATGCCTACATCTATTTTTAACTCTCTTGCTCTTGGACCTTTACAAAGTACAAGTGTTACCATTCAATTGGCGAACAGGAGCAATACTCGTCCCGCTGGACTTGTGGATGATGTACTTGTTCAAGGTTAATGAATTGATATTTCCTGCAGATTTTTACATTCTGGACATGGAGGGGGAGAATAAGTCAAACAGGGCACCTATCATCTTAGGCAGACCATTCTTGAAAACTACTAGAACAAAAATTGATGTGCATGCTGGAACTCTATCCATGGAATTTGGTGATAGCATTGTAAAATTTAACATCTTTGATGTTATGAAACACCTCATGGAAGAGAATTCTATTTTTCAAATTGAATTGCTTGCTGATTTGGTTGTTGACACTTACCCCAATATGTTTGCCAATGATTTTCCTTCATTGTTTGATTTTGATGATACTTATACATGTGAACTTTGTACAGATACTCAATTGTGCTTTGTGTGTGCTGAGATCGAAGCTGCCTTGCAAGTTGATCATTGTACTAATATTGATATTTCTACTAACATAATTGATTTTGCAGACTTAGCTTCGGCCACCGGTGTTGCACCTTCCATTGAACAACCACTGACTATAGAGCTTAAACCACTTCCTGAAAATTTGAAATTTGCTTATTTAGAAGGAAATGGCAAGTTACCTGTGATTATTTCAGCCAAACTTGAAGATGAACAGGAACAAAAGCTTCTGCAGATTTTGAGAAAACGCAGGAAGGCAATCAGATGGACCTTGGCTGATATTCCTAGTATTAGCCCATCCATGTGTTTGCATAGGATACTATTGGAGGACGGGGTAAAATCATTTAGGCACCCCCAAAGGCGACTTAACCCATTAATTTTGGATGTTGTAAAAAAAGAAGTGACCAAGCTCTTGCAAGCAGCCATTATATACCCCATCTCTGATAGTCAATGGGTGAGTCTGGTGTAGGTAGTCCCAAAGAAAACTAGACTCACAGTGGTTAAAAATGAAAATAATAAACTTATTCGTACATGAGTGCAGAACAGCTGGAGAGTATGCATCGATTACAGGAGAATAAACCAGACAACTAGAAAAGATCATTTTTCTTTACCATTCATTGATCAGATGCTTGAGCGTTTGGCAGGTAAGTCACATTATTATTTTCTTGATGGTTTTTCTGATTATTTTCATATCCATATTGCACCAGAGGACTAAGAAAAGACTACATTCACTTGTCCTTTTGGCACATTTGCCTACAAGAGGATGCCCTTTGGCCTATGCGATGCTCTTGGCACTTTCCAACGCAACATGATTAGTATTTTCTCTGACTTGATAGAAAATTGTATTGAAGTTTTCATGGATGATTTTACTGTGTATGGTTCCTCATTAGATGCATGCTTGAACAATTTAGACATAGTTTTTCATAGATGTATTGAAACTAACCTTGTGTTGAATTATGAAAAATGTCATTTTATGGTTGAACAAGGCATAGTTTTGGGACATGTGATCTCTAAAAATGGGATTGAAGTAGATCCTGCCAAAATTAATGTGATTTCTAATTTGTCTTATCCATCTTGCATCCGCGAGATTCATTCTTTTCTAGGCCATGCAGGTTTTTACAGGAGATTTATGAAGGATTTCAACAAGATATCTCTTTTACTGTCGAATTTGCTGTGAAAAGATGTCAGTTTCACCTTTGATGACAAATGCAAGAAGGCGTTTGATTTCTTAAAGGCAACATTAACCTCTAATCCCATAATTTAGCCACCCAATTGGACCCTCCCTTTTGAAATTATGCATGATGCATCTAACTATGTCGTGGGAGTAGTCCTTGCACAAAGGGTTGGTAAGGCTGCCCATGTTATTTATTATGCTTCTAGAACTTTAGATTCTACACAGGCTAATTATACTACCACTGAAAAGGAACTTTAGCTATTGTTTTTGCACTTGATAAGTTTAGATCATACTTATTAGGTTCGAAGGTAGTTGTTTTTACTGACAATGCAGCTTTGAAGTTCTTGTTGAAGAAACCAGAAGCAAAACCAAGATTGATCCGGTGGATGTTGTTACTCCAAGAATTTGATTTAGAGATTTTAGATAAGAGTGGAGCTGAAAATTTGGTGGCAGATCATTTGAGCATAATAGAAATGGATGAGGACCCCATCCCCATTCAAGATAACTTTCCTGATGAGCAACTGCTACAGTTGCGTGAGGTAACTCGGTTTACTGATTTAGTTAATTATCTAGTTGTTGGAGTCTTTCATGTAGATGCATCCCAAATACAAATACACAAACACAAAAGTGATTCCAAATACTATGTGTGGGATGATCCATATCTGTGGAAATTCTGTAGTGACCAGGTGATTAGGCGATATGTTTCCCACCATGCGGCTCAATCCATTCTTCATTTTTGTCATGCCTCTCCAATTAGAGGACATTTTGGTCCTCAACGGACAACAAGAAAAATCTTAGACTCAGGTTTCTTTTGGCCCTCTTTGTTTAAAGATGCTTTTGAGATTTACAAAACTTGTGAGTACTTCCAAGTAGCAGGAACAACAATTACTCGTAGGAGTGAGATGCCTCAACAACCTATGTTTTTCTGTGAAGTATTTGATGTGTGAGGCATTGACTTTATGGGCCCTTTCCCTGTATCTTTTGTTTATGTCTATATTTTACTAGCTGTTGATTATGTTTTGAAGTGGGTAGACGCAATACCCACTAGGACTAATGATTCTAAATTTGTTGCAGGTTTTATCAGATCAAATATTTTTTGCAGGTTTGGAATACCCTGAGCCATCATAAGTGATCAAGGCACTCATTTTTGCAACGACACCATGGATGCTTTGTTTCGGAAGTATGGGGTTGTGCATAGAGTTTCTACACCTTATCATCCCCAGACTAATGGGCAAGGTGAAGTCTCAAATAGGGAAATCAAACAGATCATAGAAAAGATGGTGCAACCAAACAGGAAAGATTAGAGCCACTGACTTGAAGAAGCTCTTTGGGCTCATAGAATAGCCTACTAAACACCAATAGGAATGTCCCCTTATCGACTTGTGTTTGGTAAGGCATGCCACCTCCCAGTAGAAATAGAGCACCCTGCTTATTGGGCGGTCAAGAGTTGTAACCTTGAGATGGAGAAAGCAGGTTTGGAGAGAAAGCTTCAATTACAACAATTTGAAGAGCTTAGACTTGAAGCTTATGAGAACTCTCGCATCTATAAGGAGAAAACTAAGTACTTTCATGATAAGATGATTTCTAGGAAGAAATTTTCCATTGGCCAAAAAGTTTTATTATTCAACTCTCGTTTGAAAATTATGGTTGGGAAACGTCGATCGAAATGGATTGAACCTTTTGTTGTTACTAATATTTTTCCTCATGGTGCAGTGGAAATAAAAAGTGAAAACACGGAAAAAAATGATCAAAGTAAATGGACAACGCCTCAAGCTATTCCATGAGAACCTTGTGCTTGAAGATTCTACCATAGAAGAACTCTCCTTGAAAAAGTCCACCTACACTGAAGTTTAAGTGTGGGGGTATTATTAGGATTCTATTTGTTATAATTTTAATTATTATAATTCCAAAATAATAATAATAGTAATAAATATAAAAATATAAAAATAAAATAAACAAAAAACGGACATTGCATTGCATGTTTTTCATCAGGTTTTATGGTTGTAAATGTTGAGAGTTTGTATTTTTGCATTCTTGGTAAAATAAATTGGATTAAAATGCTAAATTATGTATCATTTGTGATAAGTCATTAACCTTTGTGAGATTTTTTAGCCTTATTATGAATGGAATACATTTTTCCATCCTTTTATTTCTTGTGTGTTATCTCACTCATGATTGCTAGTTACACCAGAAGTTGACTTGACTCTTGTCTGCATGCATATATCGAAATGATCTAGGCATTTGTTTCTAATTAAGCTACCAGCCAAATAAGCCTACCCTACAATTATCCATTTGTTTAAGCCCCTTTGAGCCTAATTACCCCATTTTTTGTTATATAGCTCATTACAAGCCTAAAAGTGAAAAACAATGAACTTCCTTAATCTTGGGGGATAAAGGAGTGTTTCGTTACATAAATTTAGGGGTGCTTAACTTTTTTGAGAGTGATGAAAAAAAAAAAAGAAAAAAAAAAAAAAAACCAAAGAAAAAATAAATTATATATATATGAGGAAAAATGGTTGTGTTATGAACAAAGAGAGTATGAAAATAAAAGTTAATGATGTTTTGTGGAATTACTTAATGTTGTTTTTCTCTCTTCATCAGTACTCCTTTATCCTCTTTGATTTTTAGCCCTAGTCTACTTAGGATTATCTCACCCTTACCTTGACCACATTACAACCTAAATAAAGACCTTTTGATTATTATCTGCATGTGTTCCAAATATAGATTTTAGAGGCTTGTCAAGCCTATGGTAGTGCTAGCTTTCATGATGTGTTTTGAGTGTAAATAGTAGCCCAAACACTTTGAGAGAATTTAATATCCCGGGAGGACTCTATCACTTATGATCCATATTTTAGTTAACTTGTCCTCTTGTTTTCCTTGGTTGTGATAATAAATTTATTCATAATTGCCTTAAGCTAGAAATATTTTTCCCTCTCACCATTTGCATTCATAAGAATATTTGGAATCACATGCATTGTTTTGCTCAAAGTGCAAAAGCTTAACTGTGGGGGAATTTGATCATAGCATTTGGGCACATGTTTTTAGGTTTTTAGTTTGCTATTTTAAAAGTTCTTTATAGCTTAGATTAGTATTTTTAGCTTGTTTCTAAACTTTGGGTCGAATTTGAATTATAATTTTATTATTTGTATTTTAATTTTATTATTTACATTTTGACTCTTTCTCGCTGTGTAGGTCATAACTTGAGCTCTGGATATCGGATTGGCACATATAAGCAGGCGTTGGAAATATAAAAATTTGAGCTACAACGTTTGTGTTGGAAGGATAGATCAATTCTGAACTTTACCGGGCCGAAATTGCAAATTTCGTAATATGAATTTTTGTAATAATTTTAATTAGCGGGCAACTTGTTTTTAAACCCTAAACCCTAAAGTCCAATATCAAGTACTATATATTGGCAGTTTTGTTTCTTTTCTAAAGACAAAAAAATTAGCATTCAAATTGCTACAAGAAATAAATAGTGTTATTTTAATTTCATGGAAGACTAATTTTATAAGATTAATCCACGAGTTCAGAGTTTCATCAATACCTTGAGATTTAGGTTACACTGCCAATGTCTATTCATGATTCTATTCTTGTTTATTTGATTATATTGATATTTTGATTGCTTAAATTAAATTTCAATATGATTGATTAAATTTATTTGATAGAATGTGGTTTCGGTTTCTAATTTAATTGAATTATAATTTTGCGATGCTTGATTATTAATTGTAATATTTTGATGATTGTGATGCTTAGTCCAATCAAATAAACCAAATTCACATAGGATTCATTACACTTGTTTGATCAATTCTATAGTCAAATAAGCATAGAATTATAAATTATAAATTAAACTCATTGATAGAATTTGTGATAGGTCTGAAACTCGAATTAGTGGATTAATCGTTTTACTCATCTGTTAAATAAAAAAAATCCAAAAAGTCCCTTTTTAATTTCAATTTTCAATTCGGTTATTATTATTATTATATCAGAAGTTCTTGTGAAATGATTCGAGTTATTACCTCTATTTACATTTTATCAATTGTATTTGACCCATGTGCTACAACGGATCAACTTCTAAGGATTTTCTTTACATGGTCACCCGTAGAATAACTTTTCTCCAAAACTTTTAGACCTAAAACTAATGTTCCATTCAATGTTAAAATTAGAGCATCAAATATGGTTTTGGCAGTTTCTTTGTTTGTGAATTTGTCAAATGCGTCGAATGTTATTGCATTCAGCATAAAAGTCCTTCCATTTATGATGCTTTTTGTATAATATTTTATGTTCAACATTGATGATTTCACTACGTTTGTTTTCTACTTATTGGTTTTATCTTAGCCAAATTACTTTGTGAGAATAATTTATTGCACTAATGATTTCACTAAATATGGAGAATTTACAACAAGAAAATAGGAGGAAACAACTAGAGGATACCACCACAGGAAGTCTCAAGGGGATACCACTACCATAGGATATAATCAGAGGAAGTGACTAAGAGATACCACAACCATAGGAAATGAAAAGGTCAGACGAAAGCAAATCAAATTAGTCAAATCCACGCGTTGGAAAAGTTCATGCACATGTCTATGATTATGTGCTTTTGAAGACTGAAGTGTGATTCTAGTTGTTCAATGTGTTTCTACTTATGCCTCTAAAGACTGAATCGTGCTTCTGGTAGTTCAGCGTGTTTTTGTGTCTGCCTCTGAAGATTGTAGTGGGCTTCTAATTTGCATGCCTCTAATGAATTAGTCTATGTGTCTTCCTCTAAAGATCTAGTAAGCTTTTGAAGGTTCAACGTTTCGTTGAAGAATTATGTGCCTCTTAAGATTCAAGATTCTTTTGAAGAATTATGTGCTTTAAAGATTAAATGCGTTTTTGGAGTTTTCCATTCCTTTGATGAACATTAATTCAACATGCCTTTGATGAATAGTAACATTAGCATGCCTTTGATAAATAGTATTTTTGAGCATGCCTCTAAAGTCTGAAGCCATTGTTCAAGTTTGCATCTGAAGCATATATATTCTACCGGATCTGAAGACTACAATTCGTTCCAAAGTGTTACCTTTGATATATAGCACACTCATAAGTTGAACTAACTATGAAAATTTCTATTTGTTCCAAAAGTGTTGCCTATGATACATAACGTAGCACGCTATGAAGATGCAATAACTCTAATATAGAAACAACACTTAAGTTGGCTACGCTACTAATTCTAAGTCATGCAGCTTTGCATCTGCCTCTAACTATGATTATTCATGCAACACAACATCTTACTCCAACAATCAAGTCAATGACTCTAATGGAAGGTCAAAGGCTTTCATATTTGAGAAACATATTAAATTGGACTTTGCCATATTATTACTCCGAATTTCCAAGAACAAGCCCAAATTTGTTCTTGCTTAAATCAAATCAAATGTATGGAGGAAAACTCAAGTCAATTAATTTGAAAACAAAATTTGAACAAATACGCACACTATCCTTCTACAAGAACTGCTCATATCATATTCCAAATTAAAGAATTGGCTAAAGGTCATATTATCAAAACATATCTTTTAGAATTATATTTGGAAGAAATATTTGTTGACAAAGCTCGATGGAAGATATGATTCATAATTCTTGAGTAACAAAATTCACAAACCTTAATTTCATCAATAAATAGTCGATCAAGCTTAAAAAAGGATGTACAACCACAACAAACAATAAACACAAAAATCCTAAAATCCAAAGTTATTAAGAAAAACCTCAAGAGCTCAATTTTTCTAAGTATTCAAAGTTTAAATTTTAAGGTATAGCAAAGCACACGTTAGTAAAATACGCAAAATGTTGTTGTGTGGGAAAATCATTGTATCAAATATGCTTAGTAGAAGAAAAAAACTAAATCAAGTTCAAAACTCTTGTAACCAGCTCGATAGTGGTTTTAGTGTTCCTTAAGCATTCTAGGATTATCAGACAATCTAGGTTTGTTAGATTATGTTTGGAAGACTTGACATGTTGGGTCAGGTGTTGTGTAATTCAATGAGTTGAATTAGTGGATTAAATCCTTTTAAGTGAGGGGACTAGACGTAGCTACCAAGTTGGTGCTGAACTAAGATAAATTGCTTATGTCATTTTACTCCTGAATTCCTTAGTTTTGTTACTGTTTCTGCTTTAAGCCATCAAACTCACAGTTTCAATCAAATAATAAAAAATAATCCAACTTAGAGAAACAAAATTCAACCCTTTTCCTGTGTTTACACCTTCATATCTTTATTCAACTAGATCCCATAAATTCGGGTCTTGAGAGATAAAAAAAAATTGTAATATGTCTTTCCAATATTCGAAATGTTCTCCATCAAAGAGTGGGGTTCTATTGATATCTCCTCCAATTGCTTCTTCACCAAGATTAGTCATGATAGAAAATATTTGTTGGATCTTTTCTCAACATTGTTAAGTGCTTATTCCTTGAGACAAATATCAAATGCCAATTAAAGTTTCTATAACACAAGAAAAAGGGGTGGGAGGGGAGGTTTGAATTGTGTTATGGTTTGTTAAAACTGTTTTTGATATTTAATTGTAACTTGGTGATTAAGGCAATTTGAAAAGAAAAAAAGAACTAAAAAAAAAAAAGAACACACAAGGAATTTTATATTGGTTCACCACCAACCCGACTAAATACGTCAAGTACCTTCACCTGAAGGATTTCTTCGTGTAATTTAACATAGATTACAAAAATCACTTAACTTCACCGAGTTTAGTCTACTTAACCTTCTAGTTACAACTGTTACAAGTTGAGAAAAATACAATAGTCACAAATGGGCTAAATTACAAGTGTTTATTTAGTTTATAATTGACTCTCAATGAGAGGATATGTATGTGTGTAACACTATATCACATTTAGATAATTATGTATTTGTACAAGTGTTTAATGTTCAAACAATAATTTTGTTCGAATCTGTTTTAAGTATTTGATGTTGATCAAAGTGTTTGATGTTTAAAGTAGGATCAATATTTTTTGTATCAATGTTCTTCAAAGTTCTAAGTCCATAATTTGTTCAAATTATTTGATGTTGTTTTTCAATTCTATCTAGACTTAACTTTTTCATATTTTCTCAATATTTTGCAAAGTAGTTTAATGAGAATTATGAGATTTTTCAGTTGTAGTTATGTTGTTCTCGTGTGTTTTTGTTGCTGAAACAAACAAGAATTTCTTTTATGCTAATATATGAAACATACGTCTTTGTTTCAATTTTGCTTAAATTTTAAACGATGCTTTGAACCAGTGCGTTGTTGTATTGCTTCAGTTGTAACTGTTTCTACGTAATCGAATTTCTTATGACCGTTGTCAATGATGATTCATTTGCGAACAATTTATTCTAATTAAAAAATACTTAATCAATATTTGAATTCGGGGCAAGTTGGTAGGTAAGCAACTAGAACTTCTCTGGAATCATTTTTAAGTCTTTATTTGAACTTTTGATATCTTTCAAAATTACTATCAAAGTAAAAACTGTCACTCTCACAATCTGGTATAAAATCCTCTAGATTTCATCATAATTACTTCTTTAGAGCCATACACATTTTTGATAATTATTGACTTTCATAAGGGGCATTGACTTTTTATGAAGCGTTGACTTTTTGTTGGTGGCATTAAATATGGTACATTGACTTTTTATGAGTCATTGCCTTTTTTTAGTGGCATTAACTCTAGTATGTTGACTTTTTTTATGTGAGTTTACTTTTGTTAAAGTTATAAATATGAAAGTTAGAGTCATTGTGTAAGTACTAGAAGTATAGTCAGAAGTATCAGAGTCAGATTGGAGTGTGTCAATATCAAAAGCAGAATCATATGTCAATAATCAGCTTCTGTTGAAATAGCTTTAAAAAATAGAGGCAATCATTAAAGTCAGCATGAATAACCATTTTAGAGAGAAACTTTATTATAAAATATTTCCTTTGGAGTTAGTGCATGAGAGTGAGCGCTTTATTGCCAATGGAGGATGCACAATTAGACCTTGTGTAGTTCAGTGTCTTGTATCATTTCCTCTAACTTTCGTGTTTTATTCGTTTTCTCTTATTGTTCTATTTTGACATTTTCCTTTGATTCTTGTTGTTTCCTCTGATAAGTGTGTTTCCTTTAATTATGTTGCATCATTTGATTATGTTGTATCCTATGATTATGTTTGCTTCTTGTGATTCTATTTGTTTCATCTGATTTTACTTGTTTCATCTAATTTATCAACAAAACAATTAAAGAATTGTTCTCCAAAACTATCTTGTTTTTAACTAATTATTCAAGTCTTTAGCTTCCCGAATGTTAGTAACCTTAGGTCTGTAGTTGCTAGGACGACTTATAAGTATCTTATTGACATAATCTACTATTGTAGCTCTTTTGAAGTAGATTTAATCCTGAGACCAGAGTTTGGAATTTGGAAAACATTTTCTCGATGTCTTCAATTTCATCCATCTAAAAGAGCTCATACTTCCTAACTAAGAGGTTGACCTTTGGTTCATGTACCTGCTTATTTCCTTCATATGTTAAGATCAAACGATCATAAACAATCTTACATTTTCTTTGTTGGTGCACTTATCAAACTCTTTGAATCTAGTTGAATTTATTAAATAAAATCCAAAAAATTTAAAATACCACCAATAATTTATAAAAATCAAATAAAGATAACGCAAATTTTTTTGGAATTTTTTGAGAATATGAGTCCCATAAGAAGTCCCTACTAAGGGTGTCCTATTCCTTGATATTTTTTTTGATTTTCTGACGAAATTTCGGGACAATCCGAGACAATCACTTGAAAACCTTTTATTTTTACTAGTAACGTGCCTATGTGCTTGTAACAAGCATATCCGATCTGCAGAACAACAAATCAAGAAGAAAAAATTGTAAAGATGGTTAGTAGTACTCTAAAATTGGTTAATATTGTTATCAGAGAGTCCCCAACAACGACGCCAATTTGATTCGCTGTCGTACACGGGTCAAATACAAGTCATAAAATGTAGATATAGGTAATAACTCAAGTTATTTCGCAAAGACTTCTAATATAATAATATTAACCAAATTGAAAGTTGAAATTAGAAAGGGGTTTCTTTTAGAATTTTGTTTGAACTATTAGTAAAACAATTAATCCACTTATTCGAGTTTCAAACCTATCACATATTCTATCAACAAGTTTAATTTCTAATCTGTGATTCTATTCCTATTTGACTAAAGAATTGATCAAATAAGCGTAATCAAATCTATGTGAATTCGGTTTCTTTGACTGGATTAAGCATCACAATCATCGATATATTACAATTAACGATCAAGTGTCGCAAAATTATAATTCAATAAATTAAAAACCGAATTTTGACAAACTAATTTAATCGACCCTATTGAGATTCAATTTAAGCAATTAGAATATCAACGTAATCAAATAAACAAAAATATAATCATGAAGCAAAATTGACAGTATAACTTGAATATCAAGGTGTTGATGAAACTCTGAACTCATGAATTAATCTTATGAAATTAGCCTTCCATGAAATATAAAAAAAAAAAAAAAAAAAAGTGTTTATATCTTTTTGGCTCTCAATCTAAAAATACAATATGTCTAAGAAGGTAAAGAAACTCCTAATATATACTACTCAATTTTGGGCTTTTAAAACAAGTCGCCCGCTACTTAAAATTATTACAAAAGTCCAGATTACGAAATATGCAATTTAGGCCCAATAAAGTTTGGCAATGGGTTTTTATTCCAACACAAAAGTTGTAGCTCTAAAATTTAGTTTTTCAACACCTGCTCCCATGCATCAATCTGATATTCAGAGTTCACGTTATGGCCTATAGAGCGAGCAGGGGTCAATATACAAATAATAAAATTAAAATTCAATTTCGACCCAAAGTTTAGAAACAAATTAAAAAAAGATAAAAACATGTGCCCAAATGCTTTGATCATGTACCCATCTTCAATCAAATCTCAAAGTTCAGGATCTTGAGAAATGAAGATGCTTTTGAGTCTGTGTTTCTAGTACTCAAAGTGTTCCCCATCGAACAAAGGAGGTTTGTTAACATTTCCTCCTATTTCCTAATCACCATAGTTAGACATATTTGAAAGGTGGATCTTTTCTTAAACATTCTAAAGTGATCAAGCCTTAAGACCGAGCTCTGATGCTAATTGTATGTGCAAAATACAAAAGAAATTGGCGGTTTGAATTATGTATCTTGTCGTGAAAAATTATTTGGGCTACGAAATGGTGAAAATAAAAACTAATAAAATCAAAGGAAGCTTTCTTCAATGGTGAGAACCATTTACATATGTCAACAATTTTATCTTCTAACGTTCTTCTAGTTCCAACGTTCTGATCATTTGATTTTGGTTCCTTCAATTTTCTAATTTTCCTGTTGCATTCAAATTCTAAGGATTGTTGTTTTGATTTGTGTACCGATGCTTAGTCGATCTTTGCTTTGAATTTGTTTGACAGTTGCAAAAATTATATTCTTGATCATTGCTGAATTTAATTTTGATCTAAGTTTTAATCATAATTTTGTTGCTTGATCGTTGTTGGGATTTCAAAATGTTTTATCTTTGATTGCAAAGATCTGTTGTTGTGAATCTTTTAATTGAACTGTTTCTATTTGATGAGATACTCGGTGCAATTAAGAATGTAACTAATTGGACACTTTAATCCATTCCAATGTGGACAAAAATAATCTCTTGGGCAATTGAATCTTTAGTATCAAAATCAGAGGTAGTTAGCCTTCATCAGAGTTTGTTTATGAATCATGTGTAGAACGTGTTTCTTTAGAGTCAACATTCAGAGTAATGATTTTTATCAGAGTCAGAGCCGTTAACTTTTTCCAAAGCCTTTGACTTTTTTTAACCATGAAAAATGGTAGGTTGACTTTTATAAGAGGTGTTGACTTTTTATCATATGCATTGACGTTCATCAGAGGCATTGATTTCCTCATAGTCAGGCGCTTGCTTGTGTTGGAGGTAAAGGCGAATGAAGTATTGTGAAGTTCAAAGTCAGATTCAATCATCTTATGATGTTGAATTACTAGTATAGGCAATTCAGTAGAGGCAAAGGCAATGATGTATATCAGAGTCAGATGCTTGCTTTGAGCTACTTTGTTGGAGGAAGCTTATGTTGCACTTGACTTCAAAGTCTCATCTTCAGGGGAAAAACCTTGAAAGCAGATTATTAGAGTTAGATCTTTAGACTCAGTTACTTGGAGATAGAGGCAAAGGTAGAGGCATATGCTTAATGGCATTTCCTTTGGAGACAACAACAAGTACATGTTGTTCCTTTCCTCTGATCCGTCCTTTTATTTCGTTTTCTTAGTTCGCCCACATCCTCTTATGCGTTTGCTTCCTCTGATTTGTGCGCTTCCGTTTATCATGGGTGTTTCCTCTAATTCTTTTTTCTTTCTTCTAATTTATTTTTTGTACACCCAATTAAATTATTAGCATACTAAATTGTTCCCACAAAATACCTTTTGTTATCATCAAAACAAGATAAGAGATTGTTCTACAAACTATCATGTTTCTAACATCATTGTCTTCCCTTGCACCTTGAAGAGATTCTTGCTCTATGGTCTTCTCACCTTTCAAATAGACTAGTCATCTCTTGGAAGCAGTGGGCTTAGATGTTGGCATCTAGATTCACCACTAGTAGAATAGCTCATAAGAGTTCAACCTGTTTGGTTGGTTTCAGGAAAAAGTCATAAAAGTCCCTCAGTTCGTTCATTGATCATTTCAATGAAAAAACTTCTCATATTAAAAATATTAATCATGTCCTAGCTCTGCACGCCCAAGTTAGGAATGAAGCATGTACCCTTTTCTACTTAGTTGGCGAGAAGGAATTCCAAGACGCTCGATGAACTCAAAAGGAGAGAAAATGGGTACATATATATAGAGGAAATGAATTAGACAAAGAAGGGAGATTACAAAGGATCTCCCTACAATGATTGAGATCGAAGTGGATGATGAAGCAATTAAGGGAAACACAAAATAAAATAGTACTTCACTAGCTTCATTGTGTCAACTAAGGCCCATAAGGATCTTCAAAGCTTCATATGATTTAAACTGAATCAATCTACCTTGACAACATGTGTCAAAACCTTAAACATATAGTTAATTTTACTGCGAGTACCACATGATACATGGACACTTTTCTAATAATTGTCAAATGATTGAGATTTATATCGAGAATCTTATACGTGAAGACCTTCTATATAAATATATGGACAAAAAGGACTAACATGAAGAGTTGACTAAGTGTAGATATCAAAGGAATTACAATTTGCCCAATTGATGTAGAAGGTCTAGAAGTTTTGTGAAGAGGTTTAACTGAGATGAAATGAGAGGAAAAAGAGCGACCCCTCATCCTAGGGACAATAATTTCATATCAGGAGGATTTGCAGGTAAAGGATCCACAAGTGAGACCATGGAAAGATACTTGCAAGCTTGGACGTCAATATTTGGCCCTCACATAAGTCGAAGGCGTCTTACCCACTATCACCTTTTCAAAATGGATTACAAAGGCATATATAGACAAGAGGAAGACTCAATGGTTATACTAGTAGGATAACTACAATGTGAAGAGGTGTTTGATCGATCGTGAAAACTTAGATGATAATATATTCCTTGAGGTTTAAGATAAATTAGGCCTACCAACATCAATCATTAAGACTTACAATGGCACCTTAGTAGGACTTTCAGAAGCCTATCTAACATGCTAGGAATAGAACTCAAAGTGATATCTTACCACTTGGACATCGATGATATTGCCAAGCTAGTAGGAGATAATAAAAGGAAACTAGTTGGATAAAAACGAACCATAGTTCGATAAAGAGGAAGAAGAGAGACAACCACTCTAGGGTTTCATAACATAGAATGAATCAAACTTGAGTTAATAGGGTTACAATAAGTATATATTCAAGACAATAGAAATGTCTAAAATACCTTTACTAATAATATATAATAACATTATCTAACATCTCCCCTCAAACTCACGATGCATTAACACGGAACATCGAGAATTTATCAACTAAAAAAAGAAAACGTTTAATGGAATGCATGTTTGTGAACACGTCAGCAATCTGTAAAGATGAGGATACAAACGGTAGAGCAATGGTTCCATGCTAAAGATGATGACGAGTAAGATGAAAATCAATTTCAATGTGTTTGGTGCGTTCATGAAAGATCGAGTTGTGAGCAATTTGAATAGCACTCTTGTTATCGCAGTGCATTAGAGTTGGCTTAGAAAGAGAGATACCCATATCAGACAAAAGCCAATGTAACCAAATTATTTCAGCGGTAGTGGATGCCATAGCACGATACTCATCTACTCTAGAGGAGCGAGAGAAAATGTCCTATTTCTTACTCTTCCAAGAAATAACATAGTCTCCAAGAAAGATACAAAACCCTATGGTCAGTGGCGGAGCTTGACCGAAAAGCTTGGGGTGGCCAACATAAAAATATAATATATAAATAATATTATATATTTAACCAACGAATAGTGTCAATTGATGTCTTGAGACTTATTCGATTATTTAAAATTTGTTCTGAGCTTTGCACTTGAAAAGTATTCTTAATATGTCCATCCTGATTCAACAAGTCTAGACATGCTTTGATTGCATTGTTGTGTGGTGAGCAAGGATCCATCCCTATGTGTTTGAGAAAGGCGCAAAATTTTCTATTTTTAGTTTTCTTCCAATTTCTAAAACATGTACCAATGAAGATATATGATCCAGGACGTCCACTTGGTCTTTTGCTAAATAGATAGCATGGTAAACAATATGCAGCATCTTTAGAAGGTGAATATTCTATCATGAAGAAAATATGTTAAACCAAGCATATGGAAACCGTCTTGGATGAATCTCGTTGCCTGATAAAGGATATTCTTCAAAATTTATTTGATAACGACCAAATTTTAGATAAACTCTTTGTACTGCATCCAATTTGTTTGGTGGATACTTCCAAATTTGAGGGCGTTTTTCGGGGTCACGTTCTAAACATTTCTCAAAGCCATCTTCGAAAACTCTACAAACCTTGGAAAGATGATTCTCATTTTCTTCAATTCTTGGATTCTCATAGATAGTTTTGGATGTAGAAGTTATAATTTCTTCATCTTTTTCACTCTCACAAATTTTTTAATTTTAATATTGACATTTTAGTCATTGTACCTATAACGTTTTTTTTGAGGTGGTCGCGGCCGCCTAGTCCCAAGGAAGCTCCGCCCCTGCATGTGGTGGATTTGCGATCTGTAGTGTCACCAACTCAATCAACATCAAAATAAGCTCGTAACTCTAATGAGGATGATGATGGAAAGAGAAGACTTTGAAATTGAGTTCCTCGAAGATAACGAAGAATCCAAAGAACTGTTGCCCAATGTACTGTAGTGGGAGGGATAACAAACTGACTAATAACATGAACAACATAAGCAATGTTAGGTCTGGTAATCGTGAGATACACTAAGTTGCCAACCAAAGTACGATACAAAGTGGAATATGGTAAAGGAACACCATCCGGGGGAGCATATTTCATATTCAACACTAGAGGAGTATCTGTTGCTCTAGTATCAGAAAGACGAGCCTGGTCAAGAATGTTGGCAATGTACTTGGATTGAGAAAGAAGGTAGCCTCTAGGAGAGTAGGCAACTTCAATCCCCAAGAAATAGCAAAGAGTTCCCAAGTCCTTAATCTCAAACTATTTGGCTAACTACAATTTCAACTCATTAGTTCAACTAACATCATCACCTATAATAATCATATCATCAACATATAGAGAAATTATAATGCGACCATAAGTGATGGACCTTATAAACAATGCAGAATCATGTTCACTAGAGCAAAAACCAAGAGAAGTGATCATAGTAGAGAATTTCTCAAACCAAGCTCAATAAGCCTGTTTAAGACCATATATAGCCTTTTTTAACTTACATACTTCCCCTTGATTATAAGAAACTCCTTGTGGAGGGACCATAGAGACTTCTTCATGAAGCTCACCATTTTAAAAAGCATTTTTGACATCCATTTGGGAAATATGCCATTAACGAATAGATGCAACTGCAATAAGAGTACAAATAGTGGTCATGTTGGCTATAGGAGCAAAAGTTTCTTCATAATCCATACATATTATTGAGAGAAACCCTTAGCTATAAGACGTGCTATGTAGCGCTCAACTGACCCAACAGACTTAGTTTTGATCTTGTATACCCAACAAGACCCAATAGCACGTTTTCCAAGAGAAAGAGGTACTAATTCCCAAATGTTGGTTTTGTGCAATGCAGATAGTTCTTCTGCCATAGCCTGCTGCCAAAGAGGATCAAGAACAACCTCTTTATCGGAAGAGGGCTCAAACAAACTGTGAATAGAGGTTAAGAAAGAAGCAAACGAAGCTGAGTAAGTGGAATAGACAAAATTAAGTAACTAGGTAGACTTACATTGACGAGAGGGGTAACGAGGAGGATCAACAATCGTAGGAGGTGGTTGGACAGTCGGGGGACAAGAGGGATGTCATCATGTGGAGTAGTAGTATTTGTCCTGCAATTCTCAACATTACAATCCCTACAAGCGTTATCATTAGAACCAAACGGATCAATATAGGTTAGTTTAGAACTCTTAGTAATTTGAGAATCTGAGGAAACAAAGTAAAAAGGGATGTGCTCAAGAAAAACAACATTACGAGATGCATAAAGTTTTCTTGCATAAGGATCATAACAACAATAACCCTTTTGACCATCCCTATAACCAAGAAAAACACATATAACTGAACAAGAAGACAACTTACTGTGCTCTACTTGAGGGCGAAGAACAAAACAAATAGAACCAAAAACATTCAAAGAATCGTAATAGAAGCATACAATTTTTCAAAGGGAGACAAACCTGATATGATAGATGACGGAATTCTATTAATAGCATGAATATCAGTAAGAACTGTTTCTCCCCAAAACACACTAGGAACTGAAGCGGACAACAAAGCAAATGAGCAGTCTCTATAATATGGGTGTTTCCTTTCAGCAACTCCATTTTGTTGAGGAGTATCAGTACAAGTTGTTTGGTGGAGAGTGCCATCATAAGCAAGTAATTAAGAAAATTTATTAGAGGTATATTCACCACCTAAATCACAACGAAAGCACTTTATAACAGAATTATGTTGAGTTTTGACCATTGCACAAAACATATGATAAATGTCAAAAAATTCAGACCAATTTTTCATAAGATAAACCCAACAATAACGAGTATAATCACCAATAAATGAAAGATAATATCTAGATCCACCTTTGGTAAGAACCGGTGATGGACCCCAAACATCAGAGTGAACTAAATCAAAAGGCGCATATGAAACGGAAACACATTTACTAAACAGTAAAGCAAATTTTTTTGCATGTTTACAACCACAACAATATGAGATATCACAAGTTTGTAACCTTTCTAAGGCTCTAGTAGAAGCCAAATATTTTAATCTAGAAGCATAAACATGTCTAAGGCGAGAATGCCATAAATAAAAACTAGAAAATAAGGAATTCAAGCAAAAACTAGATAATAAGTCAACAATAGTTGTTGAGGCTGCAGTATCTGGGAGTCGCATGTCATCCAAAACATAAAGTTCCCCCTATCTATGGCATGTCCCAATCAGCCTCCCAGAATGTGGATCCTGCACACAATAAGAAGTGGAAGAAAATATAACTGAATAACCAAAATCACATATTTGACTAACAAAAGCAAGAATCAAAGTAAGATTAGGAATATAATAAACATCAGAAAGAGAAAGGTTAGGTGTGGAGACAAAACCAATGCCTGCTAGTGGCATAGGAGTGCCATCAGCAGTCATAACCGACACAGACGAGGCAAGTTTCACAGACACAAAAGATTTATCATCGTATGTCATATGATGAGATGCTCCAGAATCAAGAATCCATATGGAAGGAGATATACCTGACATACTAGAGGAGTTCAAACCTTTAGATGAGGTGGCAGACATGGCATGTGATTGAGTGGCAAGAAGTTTTTTAAGTTGTTTTGCAATATCAGATATTTGGAAAGCATTCTCATATGAGTATACAGAACGAGAACTAGAGCCAATGGTAGTACGAGTAAAAGCAACATCATTGGACGATGACACCCTAAAATTCTTCTTTTGTGCTCTCCCTAATTTTGTACAATGTTTTTTCCAATGACCTTTTTCGTTACAAAATGCACATTAATCATTACCATGCCCAACCCTCCCTTGAGATTTTCCAATAGATGGAGGCGTTGAGAGAACTCCCTTATTTGACACACCAAAATGAGTATGAAGTATGATTTCTTCTGCCAACAATTCACCAACTACTGATTCAACATTAGGAATGGGGAAACGATACAAAATACCCCCAAGAAGGCTCTCAAAATCATAACAAATAGCCATTAGAAACCAAACTAGACGTTGTTGCTCTCTTTGATCAATGTATGCTTTGACAACTTTCAACTCAAGTGATTCCATAAGAGTCAATTGACCCCACAGATTAGTCATTGCCGAATAGAATTCTTGAATGGTCATATTGTTTCAAGTGATCCCAAATCTCTTTAGCAGTATCATATTTTGCTAGTTGCACTTATATAGACAACTCAACAAAATTATTAATCCAAGTAATAATTTTTGAATTACTAACATTCCATGTTTTTAGATATTTTGCATATTGAGTTTCATCCTTTTTATCTGTAGGCTTAATAGAAGTTCCATCAACAAAACCCCACATATCTTTTCCAATCAAAACAATTTTCATCACATAAATCCAATAAGAGTAATTTTTTCCATTAAGGTGAACACTTACAGCTTGAAGATAATCATCCTTAGCACCAGCCATAACAAATAATGACAGGAAAATACGACAAACACAATCACTAAGACAAAATAAATTAGGGATAACCTAGTGTTGTGCGAGCATGATTTCTCCCCCTCCAGACGTCGTCTCCCCAATCCGACCGTTGAAGACGAAGACCTAAATATTGCGAACCTGCTGCCTATAAATCAGCTAGATCCAACGGTTAATGAATGAGCAGTCGGTGTTCTTTTTAGACTGATTTAAAAAAATCATGAATAGGGTTACTCTTCTCTTTTCTCTTTTGGTGGTTGTCTTTTCTATCAAAATAGTCTCTCTCTTCTTTACAATAGATCTCAAAAATCAACCAAAGCTCTTTAATACCATGTTAACAATGAAAAGAGGAAGAAGAGAGACAACTACTCTACTGTTTCATATCATAGAATAAATCAAACTTGAGTTAATAGGGTTATACTTAGTATATATACAGGAGAATAGAAATGTGAAGAGGAGTTTGATCGATTGTGAAAACTTTGTTGATAATATATTCAATGAGGTTTATGATAAACTAGGCCTACCAACATCAATCATTAAGACTTACAATGGAACCTTAGTAGGATTTTCGGAAGCCTATCTAACATTCTAGGAATAGAACTCAAAGTGGTATCTTACCACTTGGCCATCGATGATATTGCCAAGCTAGTAAAAAATAATAAAAGGAAACTAGTTGGATAAAAACGGACCACCGATTGATAAAAAAAAAAAAACCAAAAGCTACTAAAGGCAAGCTTTATCAAAGAAATTGTCTACCCAACATGAATGGTTAAGGTAGTGATGGTGAGAAAGATAAACGACAAGTGGAAGATTTGTAGTGACTACACGGTTCTCAATATAGAATGCCCAAAGTATCTCTATCCATTGCCAAACATAGATATGTTGGTCGATGGGATGTCATAATGTAAAACTCCTAGATTTTTGGATTTGTATTCAAGGTACAGTAAAATCTTAATGGACCCAGTAGACACCCCACATACGAACTTTATGACAAACTAGCCGAATTACTATTACTAGGTTATGCCTTTTGGATTAAATAAAGAAGGTGCCATCTATCAAAGGTTGATGGATAAAGTTTTTGCGAAGAATATCGGAGATAACATTGACATCTACATGGATGATATGGTCATCAAGATCTAATGTGAGAAGTCTCATTTCCGAAGATTTACATGACATATTCGACCAAACAGAAGATACAATGAGACTAAATCCAAATAAATGCATTTTTGGAGTTCATGGAGGCAAAATTTTAGAATTCATGATTACTAAACAGGAGATAAATATAAATCTCAATAAAAACATCTAATCAACACAAATTTATAATATTCCAAACTTTATAAGAACCTATCATTTCCGAAACAAAGGTATGTTTCGTCATTGCAAACCCAACTTGGATGAATGAACTTAAACCTTACCACTCCAACGAAATAAAACCTAATAACAAGGAGGAAGCTCGGAAGATCAAGTAAGTTGCACCACACTACATAATCACAACTGAAAAACTATATAGTGGAGGTTTTTCATGACCTCTACTAATATGTTTAAAGGAAAATGAGGCAGAATACGTTATGAAGGAAGTTCCTGAAGGAACTTGTGAACACCACTATGGAGCTCAAATCTTCGCCATAAAGATTTGAATGTCTAGACACTATTAGGGGTTCTTCTACAAGTCGCATCAACCACCCGACAATGTAACAAGTGCTAGGGGTTCTTCTACAAGTCGCATCAACCACCCGACAAGCTACATCAAGTAGTGACTTGTGGCCTTTCAACACTTGGGGGCTAGACATTCTTGGATCTTTTCCTTCTGCACCAGCAGGGGTAGAGCTTCCTTGCGACTAGGGGGACGCGGCCACCTCAAAAAAAAATTATAGGTACAATGACTAAAATGTCCATATTAAAATTAAAAAAATTACAATAATACCTAAACCTAATTCAGTTTTTTCTTTCTTCCTCTCTCCATCTCTCCCTCTTTCCCTCTTGCTTACAAGTTACAGCCTTCCTCTCTCCCTCCTCCATAATCAGATTCACGAATCAATTACGACAAACGTGTGGCCACCTCTCCAGATTGCTTCTGTTGCAAACACAAATCGCTCGATGCGGCCTTGCGGCCACTCTGCCTAACTACCTTCATTCGTGTCCGTTCGTCATTGCCTCTCTACTCGCGACAACCTCATCAATCATCTGTTTGTAGATTGCGTTGTTGCTTTATTCAAAATGTTCGAATTTTTATTTTGTTATTGTTGATTTTTGTTAGTTAGTGTTGATTTTTGTTAGGTTTGATTTTTGTTAGCATGAAATTTGATGCTTATATTGTTATTGTTGAGTTTGGAGCTTTGATTTGGAGTTTGAAATTTTGATTTGGGGTTTTAATTAAACGTTAGTGCTGATTTTTGTTTAGAGTTTTTGAGAATAAAGAAGAGTAGAAGAATTGATTCTTTTTTCAAGAGGAAAATTTGTGAGAATGAAATGAAGAAATTATAACTTCTACATTCGAAACTATCTCTGAGAATCCAAGAATTGAAGAAAATGAAAATCATCTTTCCAAGGTTCATAGAGTTTTCGAAAATGACTTCGAAAAATGTTTAGAACGTGACCCTGGAAAACACCCTAAAATTTGGCAATATCCACCAAATAAATTGGATGCAATACCAAGAGTTTATCTAAAATTTGGTCCTTATCAAAAAAATTTAGAATAATATCCTTTATCTGGCAACGAGGTTCATCCAAGACGGTTTCAATATGCTTGGTTTAACATATTTTCTTCATGGCTAGAATATTCACCTTCTAAAGATGCTTCATATTGTGGTACAGATTTTAGAAATTGGAAGAAAATTAAAAATGGAAAATTTTGCGCCTTTTTCAGACACATAGGGATGGATCCTTGCTCACCACACAACAATGCAATGAAAGCTTGTCTAGACTTATTGAATCAGGACGGACATATTAGGAATACTTTTCAAGTGCAAAGCTCGGAACAAATTTTAAAAAATCGAATTCGTTGGTTAAATATTTAATATTATTTATATATTATATTTTTATGTCAGCCACCCCAAGCTTTTCAGTCAAGCTCTCCCACTGTGCACCAGTACAACTCAAATTCATCGTAGTTTCCATATACTACTTTTTCAAATGGGTAGAGGTTAAACCTTTGTCTATCATCAATACAAAGAAAATGTGAAATTTTTTTGGTTGTCGACATGGTCTTCCATGTTCAATCATAACATTTAATGGTACCCAATTCGTGAGTCAATAATAGAACACCTTCATACTAATGGACTGTTCGCTTCAACTAACAAAATCACCCTTAACGAATTTAGAAAGATAGTTGGACTGTTATAGGCGTATTGCACTACCCTGAAACCACAATGCAGTAAACACCTTTCAAATTAGTCTACAGTTCTAACACCATGGTACCTGTAGAACTATGAACTATCATATGCTTAAATCTGAGTAGGGTTAGTGAACAAGCCCACATTGAATACAACTCTAAGAGTAGAACTAGAACTCCTTTAATAAACTAGAGACTTAGCATACATAACTAAGTATGTTGTAAAACTTAGAGTTGCGAAGAGATTCAATACCAAGGTGAAACCTTAGAATTTCAGGGAAGGAGACCTAGTCTTACGAAGGACTCGCGATGTAAGATAGGAAAAGCAGAACGAAAAATTGGCAGTTAGTTGGAAACGACCATATTGAATTAGCTCTATGCTTGGCAAATGAGCGTGTCAACTAGAAGACTTAGTAGAAAAATGTTTATCTGAGGTCGTGAAATGCCACACAACTCAAGTTTCCTTAAAATTTTGTAACATTATTACTACTTGGACCTTTCTTTTCCTGAAAGGATTTTTGTTTCTTGGAGATTTTAACAAGGCACGTCCCTTTTTTTTCATTTTTCCGCTAACAAAGTCTTTTATCCAGTACATACTCATCACTAAAACATAATCCCAATATGCAGAATTGAAAACTTGATGTGGCAATTCATCAATGAGATTACATAAGCCCGATATGCAACATCGGTACTTTGATGTGACAATCCATTAGTTGGATTACTTAAGTGCAATACACAAGCACTCTGATGTGGTAATCCAACACAGAAATTACGATAATACGGATGTCAACCATTTTATATGATGATTTGTTAAACATTACATTCAAACGAAAGTTAGAGCATACATTGAATTGATTTGAAAACAAGGACCAAAAATAAAATTAGAAATTTTTTTAGATCTAAAGATAATAATATTTTAAAAAGACTAAAAAAAAAATTAAAATTTATGGAAATTAAAAATTTATTAAACCTTCTATAAATTGTTGGACTTTCATAGTTGAATTTGATAAAAAAATATTGGATCCTCGTTGTAATAAAAAAAATGTTGGGCCATTTCACATCTTTGTCCTAGTAGTTTAATAAAACAAAAGTTGTTTTAGAGTTTTTCTTTATAAAAAAAAAAAAAATTCTAAAATAAACTTAAAGCAAATTTAAGAAAGTTGTCTTTTGTACCCCTCAATTAACTCTATACCTCTCATTTAAAAACTTTAGGTTTGAAATATTCAAAATACCTTTAATAAAAGCTGTAAAAAAAATCAAAAAAATTCTTTACACCCCACAAGTTGTGTTTTCAGTGTTGTTGAATTTTTTATACTAAAAACTTCCCGTTGAATAAAATTTTTGGTAGTTATAAAATTTTCGATATTAATTTATAACTACTGGAAATTAGAAATTTTCAGAATGTTCATAGGAAATTTCGTTCCTCATTCAAATTTACTCAGGATGCAACTATGTATTAGGCTTACAATATTTTTTTCTCATTTTTACAATTACAAAATTGTTTATTTAATAAAACAAAAATAATTATAATATTTAAAAAAAAACAAAATATTATTAATAAATTAAATAATAAAATAAAATTATATTAATAATAATAATAGTAATAATAATAAAGTAAAGTAAATTATATTATTAAAATTTTATATTTTTTTAAATATTTTTCAAGTTACATTAACAATATTCTACTATTATTTTTAATTTTTTTTTGTTTATTAGATCGGAATAAAAAATAGGAGAGAGTTGTTAAGAAAATAAGTTGTTATTTTATAAAATATTCGCATTAAAAATAGCAATGAGTTGTTAAGAAAATATGTTGTTATTTGTTTTGGCAAAATATTAGGGACACCTTGATTGTTTTGGCACATTTAGTCAGCCATTTGATGTATTTTTTTCTTCAATTTAATATATTTTATTTTATTAAGAGTATTTTGATTTATTAAATAAATCAAAAATAATTAAAAAAAATCAAAATTCTTTTATTAAAATAAAATACATTAACTTGAAGAAAAAATGTGGTTAAATAGATGTACCAAAATAAACGA
>JBBPBS010000361.1:7449232-7567537 GCA_037974835.1 Cicer judaicum
TGTAGTATTTTTTCTCTAATTTAATATATTTTGTTTGTTCAATTTAATTTATTTTATTTTATTTTAATATAATTTACTCTATTATTATTGTTGTTATTATTATAAAAAAAAAATTACACATATTGATTGTGTTTTTTCATCCATATTTCAAAATAAATAAATAACATACCAGATTTTTTATATTTTCGATTAAGTATAAAAACTATCGGATATTTCAAAAAATTAAAATTTCCGGTATGATAAGTGTAACTACCGGATATTTCAAAAATTTGAAATTTCGGATAAGGAAATTGTGACTACCGGAATTTTCTAATTTGTGGTAAAGTAAATGTAATTACCGAAAATTTTATGGCACAAATTTCGGATATTATAAATATTTTATCGGAAATTTGGTGGAGAAATTTTCAGTAACATAATAGTCCTACCGAAATTTGAAATACTAAATTTTCGATAGTAAATATTTAGTTACCGGATTTTAATGGAAAAAAATTAAGTATCGTAAATTTGGTTGACGGGTGAGATTTTGAAGTAATTTATTTTATTATTCAGTCAATTTCAATTTTGAGGGACAATTTTGGATTTTTAAGAATTTAAAGGAGTATAAAATTAATTGAGGGGTACAAAAGTCATATTTTCAAGTTTAAAATCTCCTTAGTTGCTTATAAAAGAAATATAGGATCTTTATTATGAATAGATTATCAATGATTTTCCAGTAAAAAATAAAAGGAACATGATATTGAAAGATCATAGATGGAAGTTGATGCTAGTGTATGCTAGTACCACATGTTTTGATGGATAGATTTGTTTAGCAATGTTTTATATAATTACTTTTATAGATGCATTATAGATGCATTATATAATTACTTTTACTATAATTCTCTTGTAGTTTTAATTTGATTTTAACTTTTACTTTTCACTTAATTACATTTATTTATATATTTGACTAATAAAAAAATAAATAATTTATTGTAAAATTTAATTCAACTAATAAGTATCGATATTTGTTAGAAATCTTTTAGTTGTATACGAATTATTTTACTATTTCATTTACGGACAAAAAAATATAAATAAAACAAATAACTTATATAACAAAAATAAATAAAAGATAAGCCACCGTTTTACTTCCTAAACATATAGGATGCTACCATTTTGACGAGATCAAATACTTGAAAATAAAATTTATTTGTCTTTTCTTTGTTGGTTGTTTCGATATACTTAATAGAAAATTTCTCAAACTTTAAGATTATAAGATGAGGGTTCTCTACATTCAATATTAGCTTTGGACTAGAAACTGAAAAAAAACTAAAGATCCATAAAAATGTTAATGGATGAAGTGGTTAATAATAATTAATAAAGCAATTAGAATATTTCTAAAATTCAATTAGAGAAGAAATCGAGAAATATACTTTTTGTGGTTGTGAAGGTTAAGGCGCTATCTTTCTTGTTTTAATTACAAGGATAGAGTTAAAATAAAAATATTCAAATAAAATATGAAATGATGAAAAGACAAAAGAAACGCAGACCCTTAGTTTCGAGTGATTTAATACCCTTTTCTTTTCGTTCAAGGTATTAGAAGAATGAAATATATTACAAAATAGAATAAGTTAAAAATCAAAGTCAAGAAGTCTGGGGTCACTCTCTTCTTTTGTTCTAAACTAATCGAATGAAATTTTTTTCATTCGATTAGTTTACTTAGCTCAATAATCAAAATAGTACTTAAAAAATACAATTTACTCTCAAAATAGTTAATGACCGTATTCAATGAATCTCCCAAGAACATTAATATGCAATGAAGGTAGTACGACAAGTCCCACGTTTCTCAACACATGAACTAGTGTTTGACATTCATGGTTCTAGTTTTGATCGTAATTATGGTCACTTAACGATAAGATCTTAGCATTCACGGTTAGGAAATATTTTATTCATAAAAATCTTAAGTACGCCTCTGTATTTGTGGTCACATGATGCACTTGTGGCTAATGTCATGGAAGACAAAGGAAGCAACTTCATCAAACTAAGTGTCATATCTAACAACATGGCAATCGACTTCAAGATGCTTTGGCCATTCACTGGAAACTAGATTTGTAGCTATGTGGATAACACTTTTCTTGTCACAATACAATACTAGAAGCTTGGAGCAGCTGATGCCTGAGTCATCAAGGAGATACCTAAGCCATTGGAACTTACATGTAGCTGAAGCCAGTGCACTGCATTTGGCTTATGAGCTAGAACGCGATGTGGTAGACTGATTCTTTGAACAAGTAATCAGAGACTCTCCAAGGAAGAAGCAATAACCACTAACGGAACACCTTGAATCTAAGTCATTGTATCCATACAGATCAAGTGTAAAACCCTTTATGCAGCCTTGAAATGGCACATGGACGGCTTCAATAAAAACTGTGAGAGCTGCTGGAAATGGAATGTGATATCTGATCTTGTAGTGGTCAAGTATAGTAGATTGCCAATAAGTCTTCTATAGCAAGCTATGTCCTGGAATGGAGGACCATCACCTTAGTACAAGTGTGAGCCAGGTTGTGACATCAAACAGCTAGATGAATATATGTCATTGCTTTAGGTGTTACATATTTATTTATTAATTTTTATGTATATCATTTATTTATTTACTTTTATGTTTAATTTTTTAATTATTATTTATTGTTAATTATTAATTTTTTATTACCATTAATATATTTATTTTTATTTGCAATAGCGTTGGATTTAAGAATATTTTCTAAATATTTGTAATAGAGGTGACTAAGGTGCTGACGTGGAATGCTTTGCACGAATGAATATGTCGTGCTACAAACAAGACAAGCACAAGGTCACTAACTACAAACGTATGAATCATATGGATGTCATTCCCTTTGATGATATCATGCTCTATACTAGTCACCTCTGATTATACAACACCACAGTGAAATATCTGCTAGAGAGGTGTTTGAATAGTTTGAATATATCCAACATATTCTCCATCACCGCTACCTCCTGATCCTTCTAGATTATTTGATGTAGATGTGGAATGGTTGGGATATTTGACCATTGTCATTGACATATTTCACAAGATTCGTCCAGCTAAATATCCATATGAGTGTCAAGTGGAATATTTAGAGTGATTCTATCAGGTGTCTCATCCACTACTAGTGCGACCAGATGGTGTACCCAAGTCACGCATTATAGTGTCCCAACCACCGGTGCAAATGCTTCTAGTTCACAGCCGCCACCTATCCTACAGCAGATCGGTGATCTTATACAGTAGGGGGTTTAATTAACATCAAGTTAATCAGGACAATGAGTTGTATATTCACTTTTATAAAACTTTGTATTTATCGCGTAGTCACACTAGTTAGTAGTAAAACTTTATGTGTTATTGTTATGTAATAACACTTTTATAAACACTTTATGCATTATTGTTATATCGTTTACTTTTTCACTTTATCCATCCAACTTCTTACCCTTACTCTTCTTTACTCGTCCTTTGGTTTTGACTTTGTTCAAGTGGTGGACACATTGATCTTGTAGTTGGAAAAGCAAGTTCACACACCTTACTCTTCAACACTTGTTTTCCTATAACATCAAGTGATCAAAAGTGTTTCTATAAGACATTCATCTCAGTAAACATTAACAACTCTTATCCATCTTTTATGTCTTGGGTGAGTTCATATTCCATGTTTCATTTTCTCCATTAAATATGCACAGAAGGAATTGGTTCACCCATCAATTTCTATTGTGTCAATTCACAAGCACAAGGTAACCCGTATGTTGAGAGCACTCACATACAAATTTGTCAGTACCCATCCATTCAACTTTCTCGTATTCTTCAGCAATACATCTTTGAGCTTCTCTTGATACAAATGTATTTAATCTCTAATAAAATGGATTTATGTGTTTATGCTCTTCATCATAGAAACGTTCCTGAAACGAGCCGCTAATTTTTGTTGTTGCAATCTTATCGTGTTGTTCATACCCTCCCAACATTTACACATGTCACCCATGTTGTGTTCCAACATTAACTTCAGTTTTCAATGAGCTGACTCAACCATATCATTACATATAAATTGTCACCATTGAGCAATTCAACAATATATAATAAAATTACAAAATCAAAATTTTAGAGTCACATGACATACTTGTTAGTCATTGTGTTTATCAAATGCATCACTCCATTTGTCCATGCTTCAATAGACCTTTCCTTATGAGGAGTCAACCAAGTTTCTTTCACATAGTCAACAAACACTCTATTATTGATACATGATTGCTTAAACATGTGCAAACGCATGATAAGTATTTTCTCATAATGTATTTTCTCATATTCAATACATAATGTATTTTCTCATATTCAATACATAATGTATTTTCTCATATTCAATACTAACTCTTATCTATCCTTTAAGACATATTGCTTGCATTTTGCTCTAACATTTTTGTCGATATGAAATCGACAAAGTAAATTAATAGCATATGAAAATACAATATCAATTGCATTCATTAACGCAAGATCTCTGTCTGTCATAATTACTTGATGAAATTAGTTGCGTAACAAGTAGTTTTCTTAGCCTCTCTAATGCCTAACAAAAGTTTTCTTCCTGCTCACATTCCAAATAAGAAAATCCAACTACAAATGTCATCTTTGTTGATGTCATACCAAAAATTTCAAGTAATGACATTTTGTATTCATTGGTTTTATAGGTATTATCTATAATCAACACAATTGAAAACAAATTCAACAACTTCACTTAATCTAGATGCGCCCAAAAAATATCTTTCATAACATATAAGTCTTCACGGTTTCTATTCCAACACACATATTTTGCATCTTTAATTAACTTGAATAAATGTTGCAAATATGTTCTATTACCTCTCACGTGCAGTAGAATCATACTCCTCTGTTTATATATTTGTGAGATCTTAGTAACATTGTTCTTAATCTCGTCTTGCAATGAGAGTAATATGGGTTTCAGTGCAACTAGGGGTGGGAATAGGCCAGGCCAGGCCAGGCTTTGAAAGGCCTGAGCCTGGCCTACGATTTATTTTTTTTGCCTAAGCCTGGCCTACGGCCTATCATAGGCTTTTTTTTTGGCCTGGCCTAGCCTTTTTAATAGTCTAGTCTAGCTTGGAAGCCTTTTTAAACACAATCATTATTACCTCTTAAACAAATAAGGAACAACTATTGAGTGATTGACTAATTGAACGGTTAACGAATATGAAACTACTACCAAATATAGAACCGCTACCGCATATGGAACGATTACTGAATATGGAATGATTACTAAGTGATTGCTTAATTGATATAATCTAAAATAGAAAATAATATTATTAATATAATAATAAAATATAATATTAATAAATAATAAATATATATAGGCCGGTCCGTCAGGCCTAATAGGCTTTTTTATAAGCCTGAGCCTGACCTATTTAAATAAATAGGCTTTAAAAACAGCTTGAGTCTAGCCTTTTTATTAAATAGGCCAGACCAGGCTATAAGTAGGCCAGGCCATAGGCCCCTACGGACGGCCTAGCCTTTTCCCATCCCTAAGCGCAACATTATATTTTGTTAAGTCTTGAACATGATATTTTTTCTTCTTCATTTAAGTGTCCAACAAATGCATGCCTCTCTAAAGTATCTGGTAATTCATGGTTGACAACTCCACAAATTATTTTAACTCTCCATCCGAAATCATCTTTCAATGGTTTTGATCTAAGTATTAATTATAATTATTCATATCTGATATGTGTAAAAAATGTTTATAGTATAGACGCATGTTTTATCCAATAATAATAGCGATTTTTTCATATCTATTAACATTTTAAAAAATTAAAAAAATTAAAAAAAAATGTTAAGAAAATAGGTGTGTATTAGAAAACTTGTCAATGAAGTTTTTCAGAAACACCTTTTGTATCAGAAAAGTTGAAGAAATTTTTTTGGTACACATATTTTTCCATTTTGTATCGGACATTTTTTTTAAAATTTTCCAATAAAAACCTTTTATATTGGAAAACATGTAAAAAGTTTTTCGGAAACACTCTGTATATCGAAAATCTTCTTAAAAGTTTTTCACTACAAATTTTTTTAAAGCCTATTTATTTTAAAGCCTATGGCCTGACCTATTTAACAAAAATATTAGACTCAAACTGTTTTTAAAGCCTATTTATTTAAATAGGTCATGTTCAGACTTATAAAAAAGTCTATTAGTCTTGACAGACCGACCTATATATTATTATTATATTAATAATATTATTTCTTATTTTAAATTCTATCAATTAGGCAATGACTCAATATTTATTTCATATTCACTAGTCGTTCCATATTCAATAGCAATTCTATATTTGGTAGTCGTTTTTTATTTGGTAACCGTTCAATTAGTTAATCACTTAGTCGTCGTTCCTTATTTGTTTAAGAGGTAATAACATGTGCGTTTATTTTAGGAAAAAAATCTATTATTTGAAACCAAAAATTATTTTTTAAGGTTTAAAGAATGGTTGTTTCATATTTTTTAAAAATTATTTTGTTAGAAAAATTATTTTTTGTTTAATATATATAGATATATAAATTGATATTAGTACGTGGAGAGTGGTATGAGTAGAACATTTAAATATTTTAATGCGAATAAGCTTTTAAAAAGGCTTTCAAGCCAGACCAAACTATTAAAAATGCCAAGTCAAGCCAGACTATTAAAAAGATCAGGTCAGGCCGAAAAGAAAGCCTATAATAGGTTGTAGGCCAAACTTAAGCTTAAAATAAATTGTAGGTTAGGCTCAGACCTTTCAAAGCTTGATTTCGCCTGACCTATTCCCACCTCTAGTTGCATACATCTTATTTCTTGTATTCATTATTTTCTCATATTTTGTTATGGTTATATAAGATACCGTTTATAGTTTTATTTGAGTTGTTGCTTTTTAGAAAAAAAAATCATGAATAAAATAGGGTAAAAACATTTCGCGTGCAAAACAATATACTATCTTTGTTTTATAAGTTTCTCATAAGAATGTCATTTGTCCTTTTAACAAAACTTTTTTCCTTTAAATTTTCAACTGATACTAATTTTTTTTTAATATATCTTTATTTATTATACATAATTATACATATCAATATCGATGTAACTAACAGTATATTATATTATTTAAGCAATAAATATTATAATGAATTTAATTTAATTTAAACTTTAAAAAAAGTAAAATCGCTAACAAATATAATACTAATATCAATTTTCTTAAGTAAGCACAGTTTTATTACTTCTTCCATTTTATATTATATATCACTATATCAATTTCAAATTCACATGAAAAAGAGAAATTATGACTTTTGTATAAAAATGTCTTTCATTAAATATATGAAAGATAAATTAAAAGAATTGAAAAAAATTAAAATAATAAATAATAAAAATATACAATAAAAAAGACATATTAGTAATTCATTGATATTGTAAAATAACATATAATTTAAAATAATTATATTTTAATAAAATGATATATAATATAAAATTGAATGAATAATAATTTTTTTTACTTACTCCACCTTTTTTAATTTGATTGAATGTAATACATTAATGCATAAAATCGAAGCGGCAACACCGTTAAATCTAAGACCTTATTTTATCTTAGATTTAAAAATATTGCTGCCACTAAACATAGTATCTAAATCTTAATTTAAAAAATCTAAAATGGAATCAAATTCACAAGGATTGGAACCCCAATAGCAATCATCATCCACCATTTTCATCAATCATCATCCACCATTTTTCTTCTTCTCATTTTCACTCTTATAACAACAATAATTTCGATCAAGCTCAATTACAACAACAATAATAACAATTGCTAGATATGATTACCTTTTCAAGGCATGGAGCATGAGTTGATGTAGAGGAATGCATTTGTGTTGTAGCCTCATTTGAGGAACCATTAGCATCACCATGAGAAAATTCTAACAAATCTTTTAATTTATTGATTCCATATTAATTTGAAGATTGCAATGTTGCATTAGAGTTTTGAAAGCATGGTGCAATTTACCAATCTTATCTTCAAAATTTTCCACTAAAAATGAGAGATCTTCATTGTGTGCTTTTTACAAAGCATTAATCTCCACCTTTCGCTTTAAGGAAGTTTTAGTTACATTTCTCCCATAACAACGTACCATGCCAGCACGCTCTTTTCCAAAAATAGCTTCAAATGCTTTTGTATCACTTTCTTCATTTTCAACCATTTCTTGAAGTTGGGACTAGCAAAAATTACAAGTAATTATTATTATCTACTATTATAAACAATATTTTATGAAAAAAAATTGAGTATAGGTAAGTTATTGTAACAATATCTTTTAACTTATAATTACTTTTTTAGTTTCTAAATCTAATAGTTTTCCTTTATTTCCTTTCCGAGTTTCAACAAAAATTTCTACTTCAGTAGGCTCTCTTTTTTCCTTTGCAAGCTGCACAAATAAAAAGAATTCCAAAACAAAACAACCTATGATTTAACACAACAAAATTTGAAACTATATATACCATAAGTAAAGGATGAAAAAAATTTATAAATTTTTCACGAGCTAAAGAGAATTTATTGTGACCCATTCGATGCACCCATTTTAGTTGAGCTCTATTTCTAGTGTTCCTTTCACTGATTGCTTGCATTATAGTTGAAGGAATTACTACAATAAATTTTACTTACATATATATTATTATACATAAAATGAGGCATAATACAAAATATGATTATTAATCTTACTTATAGGTTTTGAATTTCAATATTCACAAAGCTTCCTAAAATGAGATTCTGGCACCTTTGGAGGACGATGTTGAGTCTATCGGTCATGTTGGAATACTTCAAAAAATAATACTTCTTAATTTTGTGCTTATATCTTCTCCATGCATCTCTAACGGTAGTCTCAACCCAATCTCGTGCTTCAATCGACAAGTCAAACTTTTGCTACAAAATTATTAGATAAAAAACATCATGAAATCAATTATTTTTTTTAATAACCATACATTCAAATTCACATATACATTAGTATATCTCCAGAAGCGTTTTATATTTTTATCGGGCATTCCTGACCAATTTGTGTATATCAGAGGACAAAATGTTGAGTTCCTAGCCAATGTTCCTAAGAAAAGGCTCAAGTCAGATTCTACTTTATCACTAGGCCCAATAGGTTGACCATCCTCATTAAAGGTGACTTCTTCTTGCTCTTCCAAAGTTCTTCCATGAATCCGTTTGCACAAGGTTATCCTGCGAGTTTTTCTTTTTGATGTTCCTATATCACATATTTGTAACAATTATATACATTACATTTATGAAGATCATTATCATGAAGTAAAAAAAATAAATTACCTTTTTCTTCTTCTCTATTTTTGTCTATCTCTTGTTCGTTGATATCTTCTACAACTTGTGCAATATCTTCCATAACTTCTGGTTGTCGTAATACTTCTCCTCTTTTCTTTGCTTGATAATGGCTTATTTTGAGTTACTTTAAGAGGTTGACTTGATCTCGAATGAATGTTGTTGCATAGTTTTTCTCCATTGTCTGACTTGGTTGCCTCCATTTTCTTTGACTTTTGAAGTTCTATAAGATTATCAATCAACATTGATGGACATGTTGGCATCTTCTTTTCCTTTTTAGGGCATTGAGTTTTTGGCATCATTGTTTCCAAAGAAAGATTTGATTTCTCGGATTTTTTATTCTTAGTAGGAATAAAGATTTTCTTTCCAAATGTCTGTTCTATCTTTTGAATTTTCTCTTTATTATTATCTAGAAGATTCTCACGAGATCTTTTTTTCAGCATTCGTAGTTTCAATACTATGTCATCAAAAAAATATCTTCAAAAGAATAACCATTTTAAAGTTCATAAAAAAAAAAAAAAAGATTACTTACCTTATTCAACTTCTTTGTCTCCATGTGCAATTTGCTTGTCCATGTTGCCATCAACATTTTAAACCATTTCTCATGAGTTCTTTTGTTTGGTATTTCTAATTTTAATGAAAATTCATCAAAATATATTACCAATATTTCAATGTATATATAAAATATAACAGTAGTGTGCATAATAAATTAAAATAATAATATTTACCTTGTACCACTTCTTTGTCACCACGTGAAGAATCTTTCATAACTTGTGGTTGCCCAATCTTAGATCTCTCCATTTTCTTTGTAACAATGTGTTTGTCTAGTTTTCCATCAATCATTCGAATTATTTCTCTATGTGTTCTTTTTTTGGTGTTTCTAATTTTATTGAAGATTTATCAAAAAAATATTAGGAATATTATGTATAAGAAATCCAAATAAAAAATAGTAAATATGTAATATTATAAAATCTAATCATGAAACAAAAATTTGTTTTACCTTCTACAACTTCTACAGTCTCTAATCTCTTGAACCATTTCTCTATTATTTCCTTGCAACCTCTCATGTAACTTATCAATTTTTTCTTTCTTAATTTGGTTGAATTTCATTGCCAACTCAATGCTTGATCTTGCTTGGAAAGGAAAACCAGAACTTTCAGTAGGAGTTTGACCAATCTTTCTAAGAGATCCACCAACTTTTACAACTCTAACTTTTTCCATTGTGGCTAACAACGATGAACTACAAACAAAAAAACATAAATACTACATAAATTATACAATATATTAACTAAGACAATGCAGGGTGAAATAATATTGATCAACAAAGACGAAAAAATATATTAAATACTACCAAATAATAATATATGACTTAATCAAAACAAGAATCATCAATGATTTCATCTTCACTTTCAAAAGTTTTATCATCATCACTCTCATGTTCTTCTTGTTGGTTGTGAAGTTCTGAAAAAGGCATTTCGAAGATATCATCCGTTACGTCTTTCCTAACCAATTCTACTTCACAATCATCCTTCGAAATATCAAGATTTGTTGAAATATCGTCTTGAAATGTCATATGTTTCTACACCAACATCTAATAATATTTTTAGCTCCTCAATAAGTGGCTGCATATACACATCAATTGCATTTCTGGGTGATCGTGGTCCAAGAATAAGTAGCGACATTTGAGAATTTTCTGCCTTCAAGCATAAACTTGATGGATAATTATATATAGTTAATACGACAGGCCAGGTGCTATATGAAAGACTCATAGTCCTAAATGGATTAAACCCATCACTCACTAACCCAAGCCTAATGTTACGAGTTTAAAGAGCAAAATCTTGATGTTTTGTATCAAATTCTTTCCATGCTTGGCCATCAGCTGGATGCCTTAACCTACCATCCCTTGAACGCTCTTCAGCATGCCACCTCAACGTGTCAGCTGTCTTTGAACACATAAAGAGTCTTTTTAATCTTGGAATCAAAGGAAAATGTCTTAGAACTTTAGTGGGAACCTTGTGAGCTTTTTTAGATTCTTCAAGATCCTTATCAGCTTCAGGATACACAATCCACCATGAGGCTCCACAATGATGACACCAATCATATTTCTTGTGCTCTTTCCAAAATAACATGCAATTATTGGAACATGCATCAATCTTTTTATAGTCTAACCCCAAATCTTTTCTCATAGATTTGGTTTTATTGAAAGAGACAATAATGTTCAAATCAGGCATAACCTATTTCAACAACTCTAAAAGAGCAGTGAACGATGCATTCCTCCACCCATGGATACATTTCAAGAAGTACATTCGGATAATGAATGATAATGTAGAGAATTTTTAACAACTAGGATACAACTCTTGATTTGCATCATCTCGAGTTTGTAAAATTTTTTAGCATCTTCATTTGGTCCTTCATGTACTCCACCTACTTCAACAACATCTTTAAACGTCTCAAACAACAAGCCATCAATATCATCAGATGATGTATCATCAATAGTATCACCATCAACATCCATAAGACTTTTATCGTCACCATGGTAAATCCATTATGTGTATCCCTTTATAAATCCTTTGCTACACAAATGGTCATACACTATAGTTCTATTTTCCCAACTATCATTGCAACACAAAGCACAAGGGCACAAAATATGGTCTCCTTCAACCATTCCTTTGGTGAATGCAATATCCAAAAAGTAATTAACGCCATCCTTGTAACCTTGACTATGTGGAAGCAAGTCCATCCAATCCTTCTTTATCATGTTTGGTTTACTAAAAAGACATTAATTTATTACTATAAGTATATAAGGGAATAAGTACTTTAATGAAATATAAGGGGTGTATTGGATCATAATACATTCCCCTAAAGCTAATAGTCACAAAAAGTTGAATTAAGCTAATAACAACAAACATGAAAAATATATGTATCTCGGAATTTTGCAACACAATTTCAAGTAAGTCATTTTTTTCCTGGCTTGAAAACCCAAGCACAAGTCATAATTTTATAATCTTAACCATCAAAATCAATGAGTAACCTATAACATTATGGCATTAGTTGTAATAAAAATGATTTGAGTTTATAACATCTGAACTTTAATTATTTTTACTTTTTCTTTTTAATTAAGTGATAAATTTGACAAAAGTCATGTTAAGTTAGTCTCCCAATGAATTGATGAATAACAAAAACAAAATGCTTGGTTGTTATTTGGCTATATGTATTTTAACTTTCATTATAGAGATCAAAATATACAAATGAAACTTCTATTTTATCTTATTATAAAAGTTGCATACAAGTTGGAAGGACCATATTTTTTACAAACAAAAAGATCATTTTCAAATATTTGGTGGAGTCATAGTGGTAACAGATCTAAAGAGATTCTTGGGCTCTCTTAGAATAGACCTTCCATGCACAAGCAATATGGTGCCAGGAGTTTAAGAGTACCGGTGCCTTTAATTTAGCTATGTTGGGTAAGCAATGCTGGAAGTTCATGACTCACTCAAATCACTTAATCACTTGTCAATTCAAATATTTTTATGAGTGATTTTTTTTTTTCTTTTGAAAAAACTGGTTATTGTGGCGCTCTATTCCCAAAAATATTTTAACTTCTAAATATTATAAAAGTAAAGGTAAAGTTGGTCCATAAAAAAATACAATCAAGTATTTGAAATATCATAATTCAAAGTACATACATAAATAAAAAACCAAAGGTGAGTTGAACCTAAATATTTTCACATTAATCAAAGTTAGCTCTATACAATTCCATACTATTGGTCGACTAAATGTCTACAATTAAATTAAAATAAACGGCTATCTCTTCCTCGTTAGCAATTGCCTCATTTTTTGTCGTCTCATCATCTACCCATACATGTATGTAAGTAGCTACATAGGAAATAAACAAATGTATGTTATCTCTCTCAATATATAATCAATCGGAGTAAGGTAAATTAAATACATATTCAACATCTTAACACAACAATATCAACAAATGGATGATAACACAATAAGAATCCTTATCATCAACTACTTGATGTTGCTTCCTTGATCTTTCAATTCCGATTCAATCATAGCACAATTCCCAACATATCCTACTATATAAATGCAACGCATAACATGTAGCACATTATTATCATAATCATCAACAATCATTGTCTAACAATACTCAACCCATATATGCAACTACATATCAACAATATTAACTTTAATCTTAGGTTAATAATCTAACCTTCCAACCTAACTTGTCATTAGTAATTAATTATTAACCTCTGAAATCATTGTGACTTAATGTAATAAATTATTCCTACTACTCTAATAAATTATTTTTATCCTAATTGATTAATGCACTATAACAATTGTGGTCACTAACAACACTTTTTTAAGCAACATGTATAAAGTGTTGCTTAAAAATGAATAAGGCAACATTTTTTGTCTGTTGTCATAATTGTTCTTGCAACACCGTATAAATGTTCCCTAAAATATTTATGGGAACAATTTTAAAATGTCTCAGTGGTAGCTTTTTGGCAATACATAATAATTGTCCCCTTATGTATTTATGGGGACATTTTTCAATTGTTATCTTTCTTCTAACAATAAGTTACACTTTTAAAATATTGCTTAAAAAATTTAAAATTGATGTGATTTTTTGCTAGATGAATTATTTCAAATACATATTTAAATATTCATTTTTTATTAAAATTTAAAAGAAAAATTTATTAACACATAAATAAAATAAAATTATACTGATTAACTATTATCATTCTTGTAAACTTTAAAAATAATAACTGTTTATTATTATTATTATTATTATTATTATTATTATTATTTTAGTTCTGGTCAAAAGAAAAGGAACAAATCTTAATAAAATGGAAAAACAAAATTCCTATTCTTCTATCATCCCTTTTCATTCGTAACACTTCGCCAACAAACAATCACCTACGATTTACTCTCAGTTCTCTCTCCACCCACTCTTATCGTTTCTACAAGATCCTCAATCACGAAGTCAACTCGCCGTCACCTATTCACCGCAAGTTTCATCTCAGCCCTAAACACCAATGCATCAGCGCACTATGTCGGATTCAGAAACATCGCTGTCGGAAGAGAGAGAGCGGAATCGAGCCATCTAATGGCAGCGACGCGGTGACCTACGATGTAAAGGGCCCGGGCCCGAAGAATGTGGACGGTAGGATCATTGAGGTGATAGAGAGGGCTTCATTTGCTTCTGAAAGAGAGTTTTTGGTGTGTTGGGCTTTATGTTGTTCCTTGTTTCTCAATCGTTTAGTTCTAGTTTGTTTCTATTCATCCTTGCCACTTTTTTCTCTAATTTTTTTTATTTATTTATGTTGTTTCAATGGTTTTTTTATTCTTATTTTGAACATTGTAGTTTGGTTTTGATTATTTTTTTTGGGTGTGTTGTTTCATTGAATTAGTGTTCTTCTATTATGTTGATTTTTTTAAAAATTGTGCCTATTTTGTGGAAGAGAAGGGATTTTTTTCAATAATTGTGACTTGCTTTTTTCCTTTAACTTGAGATTGCTTTTAATGTGGTTTTTGTAATGCAGTCTTGAAATCATGACTTGCAAATCATTATTGGATTTGATTGATTTTTCTTTTATTTTTAAAGTTTCTTTTGTTTATTGACAATTTACTATGTAAGCAGTAATAAAGATTTCTTTGCACCTAAAAATAGTTATTGACTTAATCTTTAGTGGCATCTATCTTTAGCACAATCACAACACTATGATGCTTGATTATTAAGAGTAGTTGAGATGGACGAAAACATAAGTTTTGGTTTTAGTTTTGTTGGTGATTTTGAAAATTGATCATAAGTTCTGGTTTTAGTTTTGTTTAACTGTTGATGTTTCTGTTTACGATTTTATTTTTCATGCAATTCTGTTTGTGCGTTTCTCTATTTTGTGCAGTTCTATGATGGGTGTTTTTGGTGATGCTTATGTCAAGTTATGTTTTGCATTTTATAGTTTTTGCTTGTGGTTTTGTTTCTGCCCAGTTCTATTTTTGTTTGTGTTTTATGTGGTTCTGTTTTGTGCATTTTTTGTTTATTTTTGCGAGTTTCGTTTCATAATTTATTTTTGTTTTTATTCTATTATGCAGCATGGTATCTGTAACACCCCAATTTTTTAACAGCGTGAGTGTATTTTTTTTTTTCAAAACAAATTCATAAAAACAAAGAAAATACTTTTTGTTGAAATATTTAAGTCGTAACATAAGGACAAAAGCCAACAATATTTACAAGCAGCGGAAATAGTTTTTGAAATACAAACCCAAAGTATTTACACGACAAAATACACCGGGATTATGATACCTATTAGACATAGCTTATACCCCTAGAGTATTCTCGGCAAACACCTATACAAAAGCATTGTCCCAAGAATTTTAACTTCCCCACGTTGTATCAAAAAAACGGTACAAGGACCCATCAAAATAAAAGTCAACTGACAATATGAGGTATAGGTACAATCTTTCAAATTGAACTAAATACATCCACAAAATAAAGACAATTAAATCCTATACAACATGGGTGATCTCCACGCGCCCCGCGAGATCCTTCCAACATAGCTTTGGTCAGGTATGACTAACTACTTTCCTATCTCCAAGATACTGACTGGTAGGATGATCTTGGTTCTCATATGAGGGCAAAGCCCAGATTTCCACAACAATTGTAAATGTCACCAACCGAAATTAACAAATATCACATAGCAAAATTCTTATATTTTCAAATGCTCAAAAGAACCTTTTGCCTTAGCATACTCCTCGAAAGGATTTTCATATGTCCAAAAAAAGGCATAAACAATGTTGAAAAATGAAGTTTTAACAAACTACATTGTCGTAGCCGAATACAACTGAGAAAATGCAGATTTTCAGTTCTAAAATGGCTCTGAATCAATCAACACTTCAAACATTAATATTATCAATTATGAACACATAATTAACACCGAATTAATCTCCACAAATTCACACCTCAATTACACATCGAATATTCATCACATCAATTATGAACAAATAAGTACATCAAAACATAATCCATTTTACTTCACACCTCTAAGCAATTACAACAAATCACAACAATAACCGAATATGTATACACAATCATCATAGTATAACAAACCTAAATCTTGTGCCTAGCACTTTAATGCAATGCGTATATGCCAAAATGCATGGTTCTAGAATTCCAAACCAAAACCCTCCTCGAAGGGGCGTAAATCATAATTGTACCGCCTATCACATGCCAGTACTAATTACCGAGGTGCAATCTCTCACGAATCAGCATGATTTACTAGTGTGCAGTCTCTCACAGATCAGCACGACATACAAGAGTGCAATCGCTCATAGACTAGCACGATTTTCTAGAGTGCAATTGCTCACAGATCAGCATATTCTAGAGTGCAATCTCTCACAGATCAACACAATATACTAGAGCGCAGTCGCTCACAAATTAGTACGAATTTCTAGAGTGCATCGCTCACAGATCAGCACATTCTAGAGTGCAATCTCTCACAGATCAGCACAACATACAAGTGCGCAGTCGCTCACAAACCAACACAATTTTCTAGAGTGCAATCGCTCACAGATCATCACATTCTAGAGTGGAATCTATCAAAGATCAACACAACATACACGAGTGCAGTCGCTACAGACCAACACGATTTTCTAGAGTGCAATCGCTCACAGATCAACATATTCTAGAGTGCAATCTCTCACAGATCAACACGACGCGGCAATCTCTGTAAGGATAAGATGAACCAACAATTCACATGGCATCATCCCGTGACCCATCACAATCACCACTATCACCATGGTGCCATCGCGGTCACTATGTACTATGAAATGCATGAGCATACTCTTACTCTTTTGACCACAATCATTAAGTAAATGCAGCTATTAAAAGATTCTCGTTTTTTTAATACTCATTTAACACTAATAATTTTTAAAATTCACCACAGAACATACTCAAACACATCAAATTCAATCTCCACGATTTCACACCAAATTTACTCATAAATCGCTCATTTTTGAAACTCCACATTTTCACACATAACCCACCAAATTCATTTTCCATAAACCCAAGTAAATCAAATCTCCAAAAATTCATAATAATCGTTATGAACACATAAATCACACCAACTGTAAATCACCACAACCCACACCTCAAACATACATCAAACATTCATAATATCAATTATGAACACATAATCAAATTAAATTTAATTCTCCCAAAATTCAACATAAATCACCCATATTAATCTCCAAAATTTTCAAACATTAATCACCAAATTTAATCTCCACAAATTTCAACCATAAATCACCAGATTCAAAACTCCACATCTTCACACATTAATCATCAAATTCAATCTCCAAAATTTTCAACCATAAATCACTATATTCAATCTCCAAAATTTTCAACAATAAATCACCACAAAACACATTAATATATTAGAGTTCTCCCCATCGCTAACTCGGTGTCAACTGTCTCGATTCCTTTTTGAGACTCAAGGAACTAACTACATAAACATGAATATTTATAACAATTTGTTCATGATAAAACTAATCCACACACAACAAAATTTCTAAAATTAAATCTTTCTCACACACCAAACTTTTAAAACCAAATAATCTATATTATTTATTTAAAACTAAATAAAATAAATATTGTCCAAATTTCACATACACACACTCTACTATTAAAGCACCAAAATTTTTGAGTTAATAAAATACTCTAAACCTTATTTTTTTTTTCTTTTTAAACTCAATCAAAGAGTAATTAAAAGAGTAATGTTTTAAACTTTAACCATTTTTAATTTCAATCTATCTTTTTGCTCAAACTCTTTAACTTAGTTAAAATTTGAATTTTTTCACAACTTTAACAACGCTAGTTTTTTTGTAAAATTTCAATTCCAGATCAAACTCATTTTTTTGAAAATAACTCATTACATAAATCAAACTCATCAAATTTAATTAATTCAATATCCACAAAATCCACACCTAAATCACATCTCAAAAATTCATAATAATAATTATGAACATATAAATCAAACAAAATATGGATCACCACAAACCACACCTCAAAACACACAAAAAATAAATCCCACTAATTCCCACATAAATGAATTAAATTCATTTTCCACAAAATCACAAATAATATCCTAAATGCAAACTAAAAGCTTGGAAGGAGTCCTTACCTTCGTTGTAGCTTTAACAAGAGATTACGACACCACGATTAATTCTGGTAAAATTTAAGTTCGTAACGTCGAATCGAAAACTAGCTCACTTGCACCGCGGCGTGGCAATGAGCAACTTAGATCTAAGAGAAAAGTGAATGTTTTTTGTGTTTGTGGGTTTTGAAAATAAATAAATTTGGAAACAGATAAGGAGAAAGAAGAAACCAATCTTGCGATGTTGGAAACACTTTCATTTTCTTTTCTGTTTCTCTTTCTTCCTTTCTTTCATATATATATATATAATATCTTAAAATAATAATAATATATTATAATTAAAACCAATTGACAGATGAGTTTCTCATCAATAAGTGAAACCTTTTTAAAAAAACTGTTCGATATTAAATTTTTCGTAACATAATTAAATTATTTTTCGAAAAATAATTCTCAAAATAAAATTCACTTGGGCTAAATGCCTAAGCAATTTAAGGCAAAAATTCCTAAAATCACATAAATTAGAATTTTGAAGAGGATGATATAGATGATAAATTTGAAGAGGACTGTGTAGATGATAAATTTGAAGAGGACGGTGTAGATGATATATTTTGCTAGACTTGTACTTTAAATATCAAACTTTATTAAATTATGTTAGACAATTTGTATACTACAATTTATTTGAATACAACTTTGTTAATAATTTGTGTCAAATTTGCATTATGTTTTCCTTGGTTCAATTTGTGTATGTTATGAAATTGATTATATACTTATAAAATAATTGACAAAATATCTAATTTTTTATTTGAATTAAAATAATAAAAAATGAAAATTTATTTTACGTATATGAATACAGTTTAAAAGTGTTGCCTATAAACTCTAGCAACATTTTATCAATGTTCTCAGTGTGTTGCTATAAAGCAATATTTATTAATTGTTGTTAGATATGACAATAATTGATAAATGTTGCCTTAGGCGCGTTGAAAAATTGTTCCCTATTCTCATAGTTTAAGCAACATTTATAAATAGTGTGTCCAAAAGTACGATAAAAATATTGTCAAAGGTAATAGGCAACCCTCGCATATGAGACGCGTGAAAAATGTTTTCTTTTGTCTTTGACAACATTTTTTTCATGTTTTGCCAACATTTTATAAATTTTGTTATAAAGCAAAAATATTGTAGTGATGATTTAATCTTATTCCATTAATCTATAACAACTTTTCTACTTCTTATTCTTAAACTACTCGATTATTCAGTCATTCCTAATCGTTTAATGGATATTTATAATATACCTAATCCTAATTTACCATTCTAATCGGTTATTAAGGTAATTTTTATTGGTTATTAATCTTTAACTTGAACTTTTTCTTATTATAGACATTACATTAATCGATTAATTTAATTTGTTATTCTTCGTTTATGTTATTACTAATCAATTAATATTATAGAAAACATAATAATATACAATTTTTTTAGAATAGAATCCTTTATAACACTTTACTAACACCACTTATAATAAACATAATTCAGAATACCTATATGTACAAATTTCACCGACGTATCTTAATGTATGTGAAATGAACAAACACGACAATTATTTTATCATGAAACTGATAATAGTTTTTGAACTTAATATGACTTGACACTGTAAATTGTATTTATCAATACTTAAGACAAATTTATTGTGATTTTTATAACTTAAGTAAATAATAAAATAAAATCTAAATGAATATTTGAAATACAAGCCAACTTACTCTTATATGTTTTATGGATAGGAATATTAAACAAAAAAAGTATAACATAAATTTGGAAGGAGATCCATCCAGCAATTATTTATAGACTAGAGGAATAAAAGCGACGTTCTTCAATGCACCCAAAAGCAAGGGGCATGCTTTCTAGAAACGGAACTCAGCATTGTCGTTTAATTCCCGTAATTGTGCTGTTAATGTCCAATCCAAACACTACAACATGTTATGTTCTGTCTAGTCAAAGAGATGCTTTAGGCTCTTGTGATCATTGAAAACATCAAATTACGCTCCATAGAGATGATGCCTCCAGATCTTCAAGGAAAACACTACGACAACTAATCTAGGTCATGACTGAGGTAGTTGTGGCTTTAGTTGCCTTGAAGAATAAGCCACACAAAGGGATAAAGGGTTGGTGCTTCCTAGTTAGTCTTGTCAAAGGGATAATTTCCTAATAAATCTCCTATAGTACCATGTCAGTCCTAAGATACTCTTAATCTCTATCACATTTCTTGGATGTTCTTATTTCAGCATTGCCTCTACTTTGGAGGGATCCACAACCACTCCTTTCTTATTGATCACATGGCCTAGAATCTTTACTTTTGACATCCAAAACTCGCATTTTGCTTGGTTTGACATAAAGTTTTCGATCTTGTAGTACTTGCAATACTATTTGAAGATGACTTGCATGTTTCTCTAGGGTCTTAGAGTATACTAGTATGTAATCTATAAATAATACCACAAACTTATATAAGTATGACCTAAAAATCCTATTCATGTAATCCATGAACACAATTGGGGCATTGGTTACACCAAAAGGCATAATAAAAAATTCATAGTACCCATACCTAGTTCTAAAGGCTTTTTTTTGGTACATCCTCTGATTTTATTCTAATTTGGTGGTACCTTGATCACAAGTCAATTTTGGAGAACACAATGGCTCCTCCTAATTGGTCTAAAAGGTCATTAATTCTAGGCAGATGGTACTTATTCTTAATGGTCACTTTATTCAATTTTCTATAATCTACACACAAGCTTAAACTGCTATCCTTCTTATTTACCAAAAGCACATCGGCTCCCCAATAGGACACATTTGGTCTAATAAATTGTTTGTTTATTAGATCTTCTACTTGGTTTTTCAACTCAATTAATTCTAATAGGGACATCCTGTAAGGGACAATGGAGATTGGCCTTGTTCTAGGGACCAAGTCTATTTGAGATCTCTATTTCTCTTTTAGGAGGCAATGATGTCACATACTCTGCAAAGACATCCTCAAAGTCACTTACTACAAAAATATTGGAAAAGTCCATTTCATACTTTGAGTTAGAGGATACTAATAATAGTATGCCTTGAATCCCACTAGTCAGACATTGTAAGAGTATAGAACTGTTGGTCAAGAAGGGAAATTTGGTTTTCTCTGGTTGGGGAGTTCCTGGAGAAATTATGAATTTCCTTCCATGGCAATCCATTCCGACATCCAATCCATTCCTAATTTGATGTATAAGCCCTTAAGGGGCAAACATACTAGATTTTTTAGAAAAACTCTATCATATAGAGTGATTGGACACTAATGACATACTAAGGAAGTATCTATTGAATTCTTAGCTACAATGCTTACAACTAAGGGAAAAGACATTTCAAGTACATGTAGATTTCGCAAAACAAAATCATAAGAGATAAAAGAATGGGATGCACTGTGTTAAACATGACAATTATATGGATTTCATTTATGAATATAGTACCGGTTATTAGATTATGATTCATACATTTCTTTGCACTAAGAGCAAAGACCCTCCTAGTGTTAGGCTTGTCGGGGTTGGACTCTGCTTGTTTTTGGCGCACTGGACAAGATAGGTCCATATGACCAGGTTGTTTGCAGTAATAGCAGACTTGTTTTCTAACCAAGCACTCTCTCCCATGATCTCTACCACACTTAAGACATTTATTTTCTCTTGGGGAATTGGAGGTATGTACTTTTTTTCCCTTCCCTTGGGAAGTCTTTAGCTTCAGCTGCTGACCAAATTTTCCAGACTCTATTTTGGTGCCATGTAGCATGCCTCTCCTCTTGTACCTTCTTTAAATTTTCTTCAAACATGTATCTCTTATGTACAAGAGGAGAATAGCTAGTAAGCTCTATATAGCCCATGTTCTGTCTGATATAAGGCCTCAACCCCCACTTAAACCAATTTATCTTCCATTCTTCGATGGGTTCATATTGGCCATGTGGGGAACATCTAGCCAATTCTTCAAACTTAGCAACATACTCTGCAACAGACATGTCTCCTTGTTGCAGGTGCACAAACTCCATTTCCTTTTGTCTTATGGTACTTTTTAGATAATACTTGTCCAAAAAGGCCACCTCAAAGTGTTCCCAAATCACAGGGGTTTCTTTTGTCTGAGGATAAGTCCTTAGACTCCTCCACCAATACTTTGTCCCACCCTTTAGTAGATGGGCAAAAAATGCCACTTTTTGTTCTTCAATACAAGGCACTACTTCAAATGCTTAACATAATCCAATCAAGCTTGGGCCTCTGAGTGATTGTGGCTGCCCTGAAATGTTGGAGGCTACAACTTAAGAAAATCATAAAACACCCTATTGGCATTTAGAGTGTCATCTCTTTGCACTGCCATCTGTTGTACCAAAATATGTATAGTAATTGCTTGTATTTGCATAGCTTCCATAACCCTTTCCCATGGTTCAGCAGTAGGTGGTGAAGTCCTAATATTTTCAGGGGCAAGATTCCTCTTAGATCCTTTAGCCATAATTCTACACACCATACAAAAAATACTAAGTTGATCATACATAATATTAGGTGAAATGATAATTAAAATGTATAGTAAAAGAAAGCTATTCTAATTCCTAACACATAACCCAGAGTCCTATTGAATCGACATGGCTCTGATACCAAAAATGTAAGACTCATTGTCATTTGTCTAGGATATGACAATAGGGCCTATACACCTTAATAAAATAGAGGTAACTAATAATGAATAATAAATTAGAATCACCAACATAACTGAAACTACATTCTTAAATATAGTTTATAAATTTTTTAGTAGATTCATAAAATATTATATCTTGAAAATAAATTACGATTGTCTGATTATATTATAAAATAAAATAAAACATCAAATTTTAATTCCACAAGTTCTGAACTAATCTTCTGATGTTAAATTCATGTTTCATGTTCCTTCAACTGCTAAATAAAAAAATAAATGGAGTGAGATAAAAATATCTCAGTGAGCTCTGAAAAATAAAGGGGGAGACAATATCAAATAGTTTCTTTCATAAGTATGTATAAAACATGAAAAAAATTATACATCTTGAGTTAAAACTTTTACTTTTAATTTTTATAAAAGTTTAACTTATAATTCTTTTTTTTTTTTGCAAAACATATGCATGACCTTAAAATATTTTCCTTTGGAATAAGAAAAAACCGCCCAATATCTTGATATGAGTCACCAAGATAATTGAGTCCTGATTGGTAAATATGGTCTAGCCAAACTCCAATCAACATCATGATGGTTCTCCTTTACTTGTTATTTCATGCCTAGAACAACCTGAATGTTCCATCATGAATAAGGTCATGCATGATCTGGTTAATGAGACTATACTAAACTTGAGATGTTTTATATGAAATTCTTTATTATGCCATGTACGCACTGAATCATTCATCCACACTAATTATAAATAACTGAGTGATATACTAAACTCAAAATAGTTTAATCCTAAGTCCTTAATTCAAATGGGAACCATAGGCATAAAAATAGAAACAATATTGGAGTCATGAAAATAGTTAAAACATCAAAGTTGTGAAAATGGTAACAATATTAGAGTCATGAAATTAATAACAACATCAAAGTCACGAAGAATCATTTGGATGTAGTTTTTAAATACCTATATGCGAAAATTTCATTTCCTCACACCCTAATTATCCTAATCCATAATAACCCCAAAATAGTTTATTTAAAAAATTTCAATGTCCAAAACCCTCATACTAAAATAAGTCAATGTAACAAAACTCATAGTTTCACATGCACATCAGAGACAACAACAATAACAAGCAAAAATCGTGTTCGATAAGCATACTAACTTTAAATCTAGTTCTGCACATGTTATTAAATTTTTCTAACATATAATTCATTCACAAACATCACAACCAGCAGTAAGTTGCATCCATATTATAAATTAACTGAGATAAACTAAAATTTTTAATGAAATCCCTATGTGCTAAATTTGACTTTTTCATCGTTGTTTTAGTTCTTTTCTTCCATTCCCCTTTTCCCCTTTTCCCTAAAAAGTTTTAATATAAAGAACTCAAAGTTTGTGCTAAGGGAGAAGATGAGGTTCTAATTAAATTAGTTTTTGAGCACAAGCCATTGGATTGTAGCTTTGGCTCAAGTTTTTCAGTTTTGGGTTATTCTCCTCTACTTCATTGATCGAGTTTGATTTAGGGATATATTTGGACATGAAAGGTTTAAAAATAGTAAAAAGAATTTATAAACAGTAAGAACAAAGCTTTTGGGTTTGAAGGATTTGGAAAAGCAAGAAAAATGGGGTTGGGAGATTGGGATGAACAGGCTCACGGGAACAGAAGAAGAAGAGAAAGTGGTTTTGAGAAGAAAAAAAATTGGGGAATATTTTTTTGGTACGGGAATAATATTATGGAATTATGGTGGAAATTCCAACTTTGCCCTTCATTTATCAAAATATTACCCTAGTGTCCCTTCCTTAATTAAGCAAGTTTCAAACTACTCATTTTCATTTTTAAATTTATAATTTCACTATTTAAATACTAGACTTAACAGAATACATAGGTTGTTGCACCATACACTATCAATATAAAAAATTTTCAAATGACAAAAACACAAGCAATTGAGTATGTGGTTATTTGATGATGTAAATTATAATTATGCACTGAATGATGAAACCATTCACTACTAGTATAAAATTAGTTTATAGTGATATTTTCCTTCTCATTTATGATTAAATGCTGGTTTAAATATGTGTTTGACATTTGCAATTATAACATTTTTTTTTACTTGGTTTAACATCACTAAAAATATAGATTCTTCCACAAAACTTTTGTTACAAAAACTGTAACTCTTAAAAAAAAAACTAAATTGCGTACACCTTTTCTTGTTTAGGAGTTTTAGAGAAGAAGACTGAAATATTTGAGAGTTAATTTTAGATTCAAAAATGTTATAATTTAATTATAGTAGAGATTTATTTTGAAGTTAAAAAAATATTATATTTTAATTATATTTAAATTTAGTGGTGTTATATTTTTTGTAAATAAAAAAACTATTTTAGATTAAAATTATATTTAAAGGAAAATTAATTAAAAAAAAAATTATGATGACCAAAATAAAAAAAATTCAAAAGACATATTTAAACCAAAATTGTTTTAAAATAAATAAAAAAATCCATAAATGCCAATGGCCAAATTTGGAAGGAGATCCATCCAGCAATTATTTATAGACTAGAGGAATAAAAGTGACGTTCTTCAATGCACCCAAAAGCAAGGGGCATGCTTTCTAGAAACGGAACTCAGCATTGTCCTTTAATTCCCGTAATTGTGCTGTTAATGTCCAGTCCAAACACTAATGAATTTGATCCAAACATGGCAGCTAGCCGCACAACACAAACCCATTAATTTAGTTATTAGGAGGAGCCAAACATCATCCTAATTGGAATAGTAAAATTACAACGCGTTATCGAGCTGGCACATCTCCACCAGTCACTCCACTCACCCTCCCTGATAATTTGACTTCACCCATAAAGCACTCCCCACCTTTCTATTTCCTCTCCTTCTCACCACTTTCCTTTCCATTATATTATATATATCGAATATCTCATCCTTCCTTTCCATAACCTCATTTCTATCACAATATTTTCCAAAACAAATCCTTTCTACTTCTTACTCTCTTTTTTTTCTTCCATACAAAACAAAAAATGGCCTCTCTTAACACTAGTGCAATCTTTACACTTTTTCTCACAATTACTCTACTTCATTTGATTTCAGCTAGACAATTAACTGAAACAAATGAACAACTACTTAAATTTCAATACCACAAAGGCCCTCTACTTAGTGGAAAAATCTCTATCAACATCATTTGGTATGGAAAATTTAAACCATCTCAACGAACAATCATCACAGATTTCATAAATTCATTATCTTCTCCCAAACAAATCACAACATTGCAACCCTCAGTTGCCACGTGGTGGAAATCAACAGAAAAATACTACCACCTCACCAACAACAAGAAATCAGTTAATCTCGCTCTCTCCCTCGGTGCTCAAATTCTTGATGAGAATTACTCTTTAGGCAAATCACTCACAACTAACCAAATCCTAAAACTCGCATCTAAAGGACCACAAAAAGACTCTATTAACATTGTTCTTACCGCTGCCGATGTTGCAGTTGACGGTTTCTGTTCAAGTAGGTGTGGGACCCATGGTTCGTCTAATGGTGCACGCGTGAATGGCAAGAGATACAAATTCGCGTACATTTGGGTTGGGAATTCAGAAACTCAGTGTGCTGGTCAATGCGCGTGGCCATTTCACCAACCAATTTATGGTCCACAAAGCTCACCATTGGTTGCACCAAATAACGACGTGGGTCTTGATGGAATGGTTATCAATGTTGCTAGTTTATTAGCAGGAACAGTAACTAATCCTTTTGGTAATGGATATTTTCAAGGACCTAAAGAAGCTCCTTTGGAAGCTGCTTCTGCTTGTACTGGTGTTTATGCTAAAGGTGCTTACCCTGGTTATGCTGGGGATCTCTTGGTGGACCCCACAACGGGTGCTAGCTATAATGCAAATGGCATTAATGGAAGGAAGTATTTGTTGCCTGCTCTTTTTGATCCTAAAACCTCAGCTTGTTCTACATTGGTATAAATAAAGAGAAGAAAATGTGTTTGTGTCTTCGAGTTTCCCACGAGAAAAAAAAATTCCAATGTGTTTTAGTTGTTAGTTAGACAATGAAATTCTTTGATTTGTTCATTCAATTTAATTATAATGTCAATAAAATTATACTATTAGTAATATGAAATAGAACTTATGTTCTTTTTCCTTTTTTCATTCTTAATTATTACCATTTATTTTCCACTCTTCTTTCTTCATTTCTTATAAGACGATGATAGTGCACATGGCGTACAGGGATGAGATCCATGGCAAGAAATTACTGATGGTGTTGATGATTTGATAATAATTATGTAATAATAATTATGTAAGACGGGGCTCAAATTTTTAAGAAAAATGTGTGATGTACATCACAAAATTCAATTGATACTTTGAGAGAGAGATAAAATAGATAAAATGATGTGATATATTGATTTTGTAATAGAAGAGAAAAATAACAAGAAATTGAAGTATTGAAAATATGTATGAAAATTAGGAGTATTTGAATATATTAGTTGAATTCTTAATAATATTCTTTTTATTGATACTAATATTTTATCATGATTTATATAATTCATATTTGTTTGTTATTAAAGAATAAATATCAATCAAATCGATTATAGATTTTTTTTTTAGGTAATTATTAAGGGATCCTAAGTCAAAATACTTTTGTTTCATTTATTTTTTGTTTTAAGAAATTTGTACATTTAATTCTTATCACTTCCTTTGAAATGTCCTGAACACATTATATTATCCAACTATGCAAAAAAAATTAGAATTATATTATCCAACTAGATTTTTTTGGAGAAATTGTATTGAATACGGTGATTTTTTTTAAGCCAAAAACAATTATATTATCCAACTATGCAAGTATAACATGCGCCAAAATAGTCATCAATACCAATGAACATGTATTACTATCACTATTTGATTTTTTTTTTTACAAATATACCCTTTCATAAAAAAGTGTGGGACATTAAGTATATCGACTAGTATTTAAAAGATAAATATTAAATGAGGATAAAAACAATCATTTAAACAATAAATATATTTTAAAGTCACAACTTCTTTTTATAAGTGAGACTAAAAATATCTCAAAAAAATTTCTTATAATTCGGACTGCATGTGTGTAGAATTATTGTGTAATATTGTTACATGCAAGAACAAAGATTTAAGTCACTAAAATCTTTAAGGTTAAAATTTTTTAGTTGTTATCACTCTAATATTTGGGTTAATAAGTAAATGTCTAATTGTCCATATGTAAAATAAAGTTTGTTTATCCCAAAATAAAGTAAAAGTGGGATTGGTCATGGATGGCCCCACTCATATTTGATCGACTATTTTCCAGTTCATTGATGTGTTTAGTATATTCACCATACTTTTGAGCATGTCGCTCTTTTTATATTTCTACGTCGATCAAGCAGTATAATAGATTAATACTGAACAAAGTCTCCAAGTACCAAAGTCAGAGGGTGTAGACGCTTAGGATGACTAACTGGTCTACAAGGTTAGTATTGAGCACATCCCCCAAACTTCAAGGACAAAGGGTATAGGAGTTTAGGATGACTAAGTGCTTTAATAGATTGATACCGAAACAAGCCCACAAGAGCCAAGGCCACAAGGGTGGAGTTGCTGTTCCAATGATTGGCAAATGGCAAAGTTGCAAAAACAAATAAAAATTATAATATTATAATGTAAAGAAGTCTTTCACCCTAGCCTTCCTTTGTATCTCAAGTTTACAGATGAGTTAAATCCATCTCTAATTTTATATTTAACAACATGAAAATTCATTTCAATGTGTTTGATTCGTTCGTGAAAAACGAGATTCAAAGCAATGTGTAGGGAAAATTTGCTGTCGCGGTATAGAACAATCGGTTTGGGATGAGAAACTTGCATATCATGTTGTAAATACATAAGCCATTGTGCTTCACATGTAGCTTTAGCGAGCGCACGATATTCTGCTTCTTCTAAAGAACGCGATCGATTGTTGCTTACTTTTCCAAGTAATTAATGAAGTGTCGAGAAAGAAGAAAAAACCCTTATTGATCGCCTAGTGTCTTGACATACACCCCAGTAAAAGTCATAAAAGCCTTTGATACTGAAATTTGAATTTGCAGCGAAGTAAAGTCCTTTACTAGGACTGTTTTTGGGAAACTGGACAACACGAAACGCAACTTGTAGATGCAGATCTGTTGGTGTAGACATAAATTGGCTTAACCTACAAACAGAGAAAGATATACCAAGACGAGTATTTGTGAGATATAAAAGTTGGCCAATCAATTTTCTAAAAATAATGGCATAAGAAAGGGGTTGGCTAGTGATACAAGATAATTTTAAATTGGCATCAATTGGTGTAGAACAAGGTTTTGAACCTAGCAAGCTAGTTTATGCATGAAGATCCAAAGAGTATTTCCTATGACACAAGGAAATACCATTGGTATTGCAAGCTATTTCAAAACCAACAAAATAGTTAAGAATACCAAAGTCTTTAATACTAAAAACATATCGCAAAGAGGATTTAATTGATTGTATTTCGGTTAAACTGCCACCGACAAGAATAAGATTGTCAACATAAATAAGAATGATGGTAAAACTAGCCAAAGTAGAGCGAGTAAATAGGGAATAATCATATTTAGTTTGGACATAACCAAAATTGTGTTAAAGAAGAGCATAATTTGGTATTCCACTACCTACTTGCTTGTTTAAAACCATAAAGGGATTTTTTGAGTTTGCAAACAGGATTTTTATTAAAAACATCAAGGCCAAGAGGAACCCTTAATGTAAACATCCTCAATAAGATCTCCATGGAGAAAGTTGTGTTTATGTCAAGTTGAAATAAAAACCAGTTACGAATGGCAGCCACATTAAGTAATAAATGAATATTAGTAATTTTCACAATTGGACTGAAGGTGTCTAAATAAACAACACCTTAGTTGGGGTGTAGCCCTTAGCAACAAATTGAGCCTTCTAGTGTTCAATATGACCATTAGCATAAAATTTTAATTTAAAAATCCACTTATATCTCTAATCACCTTTTTATTTGGAGGTAAAGAGTTTAGATCCCAAATGTGATTATTCAAAAGAGATTGAAGTTCAAAGGCTATTGCAAGTCTCCAATTGGAATCTTTGATAGCTTCTAAATAAGAAATTGGTTCTTTTAAGGTAGAAAGAGTTTACATTTTTTCGGGGGAATCAAATAAGTTGTTATAGCATATGTAATTAGAAAAGGGATATGAAATATCTTGATTATTGTTAGATGGAGACAACTTAATATCTAAATTACCCTTTAACATGTAACACTGAAATCTTTAAGATATGAAGAAGGATATGTAATCCTGCCATTATTCCTATGAATAATGACAGGAATTATAGGAGAAATGGTAGGTGCATAATTTGAGGCATCTGACACCAGATCAACAATTTAGTCAGATTTGTCGTCAAAAAATTTGGTCGTGGTGTGTAGGTGCAATTGCAACTACAAAACCTATGTCAATTTACAAAGGTGCAGCAGAACAAGATGCAGAGGAGAGGGGTGGGGATGCGATATTATGAAAATAATAAGGGAGAGAGGGTTTGGTTGCTGCAAAGTAGAATTAACGATAAGGTAAAGAAATATAAACTAAAAAAAAATGTGTCTCGAGACATAAATATTTCTTTATTATGAACATGAAAAAGAACATAGGCTTTAGTGCTTGATTTTTGTTCCAAGTAAACGCATTTGCAAGATTGTGAGCCAAATTTTATTCCTATTAGATTTTAAAGTAGTAGAGAAACACAAGCAACCAAAAACTTTCAAGTTGTAAATGTCGGGAGAAATATTATAAAACATGTTAAAAAGAGAATCAAAATGTAACAACTTGGAAGACAACCCAGTAATAAGAAAGATTGCATGAAATATGAGATGAATACAAAAAGGCTTGGGAAGTTTAGCTTGAAACAAACGTGCACAGGCCACATTCCAATATGCGGATGTTTACGCTCAACAATTCCATTTTGCTGAAGGGTTTTCACACAAGATGTTTGGTGGATTATGCTGTTAGTTTGATAAAAAACTATTAAAAAAACTCAATGCCATTATCAATATGGATTCATTTAACCTTCTTATTAAAGTGAGTATGAACAAAGGAAATAAAGGACTTAACAAGAAAAGAGGTTTCATACTAAAGTTTCATAAGAAAAATCCAATAATATCTACTTTTATTATTCACAACAGTTAAAAATATTTGTAACCAAACATAGATGGAACGCAAAATGGTCCCCACATATCCAAATAAATAAGATCAAAACAAGCCTCAGAACATGAAACACTTTGTGAAAAGGCCAATTGCTTTTGTATAGCATATAATCATATATAACAAGGGGAATGAAATTTATTAATATGAACAAAAGGAAATTGTTTATTAAGAAGTTGCAAAGTATCCAAAGAAGGATGCCCAAGTTGAAAGTGCTAGATATTATAGTTGGTTTATATGACATTATGAATACTAGAAAACAAAGTTTAATAAAAATTACAAGAAATAGATGAAACATTAGAAACATGTAAGTTGGAAAAAGTAAGGAAATATAATACATGTTGAATATTAGTTGTACCAATCATCTGCTAGGAGATGCTGTCTTGTATCACACATCTTGTGGCATGAAAAATAAGATTTCAACTAAGAGAACTAGTTAACCTAGGGACATAAATTAGATTGGTAGTGAATTGAGGTATGTAAAGTACATCAGTAAGATATAACACTTTATTAAAAAAAAATAGTGCCATAAAACTGAGCAATAATCATAGAACCATTAGGCAATTTTATTGAAATGGGTGGAAAATGTTTAAAAGATTGAAACATATCAACAGAAAAACATACGTGATCAGTGGCACCTGAGTCGAGGAGCCAAGAATCATGGGAAAATAAATTCAAAACATGATGTGATGAAGGATACCTAAAACATATTAAGAGGAGTTCTAAAGGTGATTGATAGTGTTGGAAGTAGAAGCTCTAGAAGCTTGTAGTAATGCTAGTAAGGCCTTTTGTTGATCCAAAATGAAACTTTGTGAGCCAACATAAACAATGGAATTATCATCTTCATCAGCATGTCATCAGTATAGTGATGTTGATTAACAAAGGAACAATTGTAGAAAGTGACAGAATATGACGTGGGATAGTTAAGCAAATAACCATGTTTTTTAAAGCATGTGTCGATGGTGTTGTTAGGTTTATTGCAGTGACTACATGTAACACCCCGATATTTAACAGCGCAAGTGTATATTTTTTTTAAAATAAATTCATAAAATAAAGAAATAAAGAAAGGAATACTTTTGATTAAAATATTTAAGTCGTAACATAACGACAAAAGCCAACAATATTTACAAGTAGCGGAAATAGTTTTTGAAATACAAACCCAAAGTATTTACATGAAAAAATACACCGGGGCTATGAGACCGATCAGACATAGCTCATACCCCTGGAGTATTCTCGGCAGACACCTGTGCAAAAGCACTGCCTCAAGAATTTTAATTTCCCCACGTCGCATCAAAAAAATGGTATAAGGACCCATCAAAATAAAAGTCAAGCTGACAATATGAGGTATAGGTACAGTCTTTCAAATTGAAATAAATACATCCACAAAAGAAAGACAACTAAACCCTATACAACCCTCTAATCTGATCATGCTACAAAAAGCTATACAACCTGGGTGATCTCTACGCGCCCCGCAAGATCCTTTTGACATAGCTTCGATAAGGTATGACTAACTACTTTCCCATCTCCAGGGTACTAACCGGTAGGATGATCCTGGTTCTCATCTGAGGGCAAAGCCTAGATTTCCACAATAATTGTAAATATCACTAACCGAAATTACCAAATATCACATAACAAAATTCTTATATTTTCAAATGCTCAAAAGAACCTTTCGTCTTAGCATACTCCTCGAAAGGGTTTTCATATGTCCAAAAAATGGATAAACAATGTTGAAAAATGAAGTTTCAACATACTACACTGTCGTAGCCGAATACAACTAAGAAAATGTAGATTTTCAGTTCTAAAATGGCTCTGAATCAATCAGCACTTTAAACATTAATATTATCAATTATGAACACATAATTAACACCAAATTAATCTCCACAAATTCACACCACAATTATACATCGAATATTCATAACATTAATTATGAATACATAAGTATATCATAACTTAATCAACCTAACTTTACACCTCTAAGCAATTACGATAAATCACAATAACAACCGAATATGTATATACAATCGTCATAGTATAACAAACCTAAATTGTGTGCCAAGCACTTTAATGCAATGCGTATATGCCAAAATGCATGATTCCATAATTCCAAACCAAAACCTTCCTCGAAGGGGCTTACATTGTAATTGTATCGCATATCACAGACCAATACTAATTACCGAGGTGCAATCTCTCACGAATCAACACGATTTACTAGCGTGCAATCGCTCACATACCAGCACGACATACAAGAGTGCAGTCGCTCACAGACCAGCACAATTTTCTAGAGTGCAATCGCTCACAGATCAACACATTCTTGAGTGCAATCTCTCACATATCAGCATGACGTACAAGAGTGCAATCGCTCACAGGCTAACACGATTTTCTAGAGTGAAATTGCTCACAGATCAGCACATTCTAGAAAGCAACCTCTCACAAATCAGCATAACATACAAGAGTGTAGTCGCTCACAAATAAGCACGATTTTTTAGAGTGCAATCGCTCACACATCAGCACATTCTAGAGTGCAATCTCTCACAGATCAGCACGACGTGGCAATCCCCACAAGGATAAGATGAAAAAACAATTCACATGGCATCATCTCGTGGCCCATCACACTCACCATGTACTATGAAATACATAAGCATACTCTGACTCTTTTCACCACAATCATTAAGTAAATGCAACTATTAAAAGATTCTCTATTTTTAATACTCATTTAACACTAATGATTTTTCATATACAACGCATAACATACTCAAACATATTTATTCACACCAATTTCAATTTCCACAAACACACATAAATCTATCTTTTTGCTCAAACTCTTTCTTATTTAAAATATGAACTTTTTCACAACTTTAACAACTTTAATTTTTTTTTTGTAAAATTTCAATTTCAGTTCAAACTCAGTTATTTGAAAATAACTCATTATGTAACTCAAACTCATCAAATTTAATTCTCGTCAATTCACACCAACAACAATCAATTCAATTTCACACCACACATATAACACATCAATTAAATTTCAACAATTCAAACATAACTCAAAACTCCACATTTTTACACATAAACCACCAAAATTCATCAATTCATTTTCCACAAAATCCGCAAATATATCACATCTCAAAAATTTGTGATAAAAATTATGAACATATAACTCACATCAAATATGATTTATCATAAACCATACCTCAAAACACGCCGAAAACAAATTTTAATAATTCACACATAAACGAACTAAATTCATTTTCTACAAATTCACACCTCAAATACATCAAATTTCTTTTCCAAAAAATCACAGTTAATGTCTTTAATGCAAACTAAAAGTTTGGAAGGAACCCTTACCTCCATTGTAGTTTTAATAACCGCTTACAATGCCGCGATTAAATCCGGTAAAATTTCTGCTCGAGTCATCACTTTGAAAACTAGCTCACTAGCACCGTAGTGTGGCAAGGAGCAACTTTCCCTTCTGTCACTTCTCGAATGGAAGCTTAGATCTAGTAGATAAATTGAGGTTTATGTTTGTTTTTTTTTTTCAAAACCAACAACACTTTGGTTTTTTTGTTTCTTCAAACAAAGAGAGAGTATAAGAAAGATGGAGGGAGAGCGTGAAACAGGGAAATGTTTACTTTCCCTTTTTGCCTTTCATATGCATATATATATATATATATATGTATATAAATATATATTATAATATAATCAATTCTAAAATAAATATCTAGATATTTTTATAAAAATCATCTTTATGCCTGTCACCTCACATCACATCACAAACCACGTTTTCAGAAAAATATCTACTCTCGCCGCAATCCAATCGACAGATGAATTTTTTTGAAAAATGTTGGATCTTAGAAAAAAAATTTCGAAAAAAGATTCACGGTAATTAAATAAAATTATTCATCGACCAATAATTTTAATCGGGTTTACAAAAAAATTTATTTTGTATTTACCTCACAAAATACCATAAAATTGGCTAAAAAGCCTCAGAAATTCAACACACAAAGTCCCCAAAATATATAAATTAGAATTTAAAATTAAGGGTCTTACACTACACACCTTGTAGCCATGTCCATGATCACCAGAGTAGCGTCCACCACCAGGAATAGAGCCACGACCAAAACCACACCCATAATTAGAAACTGATGCAACTTGTTTTACCTCATCAGTGGCATTAAATAAATGTCTTTCTTGTTGGATGAGTACAGAGAAAACTTTGGGAATGTTAGGAAGGAGATCCATCAACATTATTTGAGACTGAATCGGTGAATATGGCTCATTTACACCTTTAAGAAATCTAATGACATAATCGTTGTCTCTATTGGCATAAATTTTAGGTAATAAGTTGCAAGAACATTTAGGGTTACATGAACAAGTAGGGAGGGGATGGTAAATTTGTGAAGTAGTTAGTAATAAAGGAGTCACCTTGACAGAGTGCATATATTGCTTCTTGCAAATCAGAGATAGAGAAGACACCATTGTGATGATATCTATCTTTAAATTCCTTCCATATGTCAGCTACATATTCCATCCACATGATGCTCTGTGCAATTTCCGAATCAAGAGAGTTGGTTATCCATCACTTCAAGAAATACCCTCATTTGTGGCCAACTTAATTAATATTTTGTGGCTGCAAAACTCTCACAAATTAGTGACCGAAAAAACCCTCACAAATGTAAAAATTCAAATTGGTCTTTATTTGTGGCTGAAAAAGCCCTCACAAAAGACTAAAATTTTAGCTGGATTTTGTGATTGCCTAAGCCCTCACAAAATTACAACGTTGTCATTTTGTGAGGGCTTAGGCCACCACAAAATTCAGTTGAAATTGGAGCCTTTTGTGAGGGCTTTTGCAACCACAAAATCAACCCTTTGTGAGGGTAAAGGTCACCACAAAGACAAGCCATTTGTGGCCGCCTAGGCCACCACAAATGACTTAATTTCTGACCGTTAAAGCCACCACAAAGGATTTTGTACAGTTGGCTTTTGTGACTGCTTTGGCTGCCCCAAATGATCAACCATTTTCTATAAATATCCCTCTACTACTTTTATCATTTTTCACTTCTACCTTCTCTCTAAACCTTCTTTCTAAATTTTCTCTCCACCTTCTCTCTACAAAAATTATTTCTCAAAGTTTTTTCTTTACTATATTATATATTTAGTTTTTTGATTTGATGTTATGTATTTAATTAATATTATTGAATTTTTTTTTTCACAGTGGTGATATATTGTGTTTACTTCGAAGAGTTGTCAGCTATATGAAAGCTTCAAGTCAGACACTACCCGACATTAAGTTAGTATTTTATATATTTTAAATATAGATTAGTAAAATATGTGATATTATAAATATATTTATACTATGTTTAAAATATAGATTAGTAAAATATGTGTTATTATATATTTATTATAAAAAAAAAATAGAAATTATGTTGTTTACATAATATATGATAAATAAAAATTTGAAACACAAGTAAAATGTACTGATTTTAATATAATTTTTTTTAAAAAAACATTATTAATATTGATGATATTAATATTTGTTGTTAGTTATTAAAAAGAGTTGTAGTTGAGTTCGTACGAAAAATTTATATACTTTAATAGTCTCTATTTTTGTTTATATATATAGAAGTTATTTTATGAAAAATTTCATTAAACATCATTTAAAATTTTATTTCGGTTTATATAACTATAGTCTTGATAATAATTTATTATATGAATATATTATATCTTGTCCTATTTAATTATGGTGTCATTAATTTTTGGTTTGTAAGACATGATTTATTAATTTTAGAATGTTTTATTTGGTTTGGTAGTAATTACTTTAATTAATATTAATATTATATTTTAATATATAATAGTTATTTTAATTTTTAAATTTAAATTTAATTTTAGTTTAAATTTAATTTAAATTTAAATATTATATTTTAAATTTAATTTAAATTTTGATTAAATTGTGATATTATATTTTAAATTTATATTGATATTAATTATTATATATAATATCAATTTTTAATATTAATTTCAAATTTAATATTTTTTTTTAATAAAGTAAAACTTTTGTGGCAACCTAAGCCCTCACAAAAGATTTAAATTTTAATTGGTTTCATCTTTTGTGTCGGCCTAAGCCCTCACAAAGGAAGACATTTGTGGCGGCCTTGGCCCCACAAAAGCTTAAATTTATAATTCTGCTTTAACCTTTGTGGCGGTCTAAGTCATCACAAAAGGAGATATTTGTGGCGGCCTAAGCTCTCACAAAAAGAAGGACTTTATGGCCGTCTTTGCCCTCACAAATGGCAACGAAAATTTCAAAATTTGTGGCTGTTTTGGCCGCCACAAAGGTTTGTGACCACCTTATTTGTGGCTGGCTAAGACTGCCACAAATGCCTCATTTATGGCTGCTTCTCCCCCTTTGTGAGGGCTTTTGACCCTTATAAATTCAATATATCCTTGTTGTGCATGACATGACCATGGTATTATATCTATCCCAACAATTGAAAGTTGATCTGAGTTAGGAGGACAATTTAGGGTTCCAAGAACGAAATCTAATTTGTTCTTGGGGCAGAGGGAGATGAGCATTGAGCGAGACCATGTGTTAAAATTGGTGTTGTTGAGACGTGGATAAATGAGAGCGAGCATAGAGTTGTCACTCAGGTGCATAAAGTAAGGATCAAGCGTATCATTTTGGTAGTTGCGATTGCGATTTGGAGATTTCTTGAGATGTTGATGAATCTGATATTGATCATCGAAAGATGATGAAGAAGAAGCTTATTGGTCTGATTCCTCCATCGTGAATAAAGAGAAAGAAGGACACCACAAAAGAAAATTTTTTTAGAGAGAAGCACACAATGAAATGGACGAGCGAGAATGAACTATGTGTTTTACTCTTGATACCATGTTAGTGAAATCCATATTCCTAGAATACCTCATTTATTCATTAGAAAAAGTTCTCTCTCTTCTAATTTGGTATGTTTTTCCTTTTTATACATATATATATATATATATATATATATATATATATATATATATATTAAGAATGAACTAAATAAGAAGAAAAAAACTTAGAAAACCAAAGTCTTACTGCCTAAACAAACCTCCTAATAAAGTGGAGGTCAAAGACTTTATCAAACTCAAATAATACAAAACTAAACTAATAACAATTAGATAGCTAGATATGTTTAATAGATATTGATATTTTATTATGACATATATAATTCATGTTTTGTTTGTGTCTAAAGAATAAATGTCAATCAAATCAATGATAGGGTAAGGAAATATAAACAAAAAAAAAAAAACAATGTCCTGAGACAGAAATATTTCTTTATTATGAACATGAAAAAGAACATAGTCTTTAGTGCCTGATTTTTGTCCCAAGTAAAGGCATTTACGAGATTGTGAGTCAAATTTCTTCCTATTAGATTTTAAAGTAGTAGAGAAACACAAGCAACCAAAAACATTCAAGTTGGAATAGTAAGGAGATGTATTATTAAGTATGTTAAAAAGAGAATCAAAATGTAACAGCTTGGAAGGAACCCATTAATAAGAAAGACTGCATAAAATATGGCATGAACCCAAAAAGGCTTGGGAAGTTTAGCATGAAACAAAAGTGCACGGGTCACATTCAAAATATGTTAATGTTTAGCTCAACAATTCCATTTTGCTGAGTGGTTTTTACACAAGATGCTTGGTGGATTAAGTCATTAGTTTGATAAAAATTATTTAAAAAAAAAATCAATGTCATTATCAATATGGGTGAATTTAACCTTCTGATTAAATTGAGTATGAAATAAAGAAATAAAGGAACAATTGTTGATTAAAAGAGGAACAATTATTGGAAGTGACAGAATATTGTAGAGTCAAACTCTATAATTAAAGTTTTGATGAAAACAAACAAAAGTTAATTAAGAAAGTTAATCATGATTCTAAAAGTATTATGTTAATTTAACTGGTGTTTTTGAGTGGATTTTATTAAAGACAGAATCAACAAAAAACAGAAGAAACAAGATCATTCTGCAGCAAAACAAATAATGATCTCCAACTTGTAGAATTGTTCATCACAGCATGTTGTTCAGAGTTTATCTACCTCGATAACAAAGAATTTGTCCTGGAAATCTATTCACATCTAATCAGTTCATGGCAAGAAACAAGTAGGACTCATCCAAGCTCAAAAAGGCCATTTGATCTCAAAGTTAAAAGGACTCTAAGTTGGACAAAAGTCATGATAGCTTGAAGAACTTCAAAAATTCAAATGTCAAGAAAGCTCAATCAATCTTGACATATAACAAGTAAATTACAAAGGAAAACCAAGATGATCAAAACGGGAGCTCTAGAATGATTATTTAAGCTCCAGAACATTCACTCAAATAACCAGAACGTTCTCTGTTTTTCTGCACAATAAACAGCAGACATGCATCAAGCTCTGTTTCAGTCTGGAATTCGTACAACAAGGCTCAAGACTCAAGATGGAGAATGTATCATCAAAGAACAAATGAAGAAGCATTAAAGGCACTGTCAGAAAAGTACAACAAGGCTTTAAATGCTAAATCCAAAAGTAAAAAAGGCTATGTCATAGCATGAGTTGTTTATTCAATTACTGCCTTAAATCTAGGAAAAGCATGGCTTCTCCAACAGCTCTTTCATGCTTATCCTGTGCATCTCCAGTCTATAAATAGAAGGCCTCAATCAAGTATGAAGGCAAGAAATTCAAGTACTAAGTAATCAACCATATACAATCACTTAAAGCATGAAATTCTGCAAAACAGATGAATCATTATTTTCTGCAATTCGCATAACAGTAACTGCTGCACACTCACATATCAGCTGCGAAATTATCCTTAGATACTCTGTAAAGAATCTATTCTCAAACAAGACTTGAGCAATATCAGATTCTGTCAAAATCAATCACTTGTAAAAACTCAAACTATAAGAGTTTCTTCATAGTTTGTTTTAGATTGTTTCCTATCAAGATTAGATAGGTGCTGTCATTGCTTTCTGGGTGGAAAGTAATAGAGGCTGAAATAGATCAAGGGTGATCTATACTAAATGTTGTAAGATTAAGAAGGTTCTTCGTTTTAAACATCTAGTGGAAAAAACTCACAGCGTGAGGACTGGACGTAACCCACATTGGGTGAACCAGGATAAATCTGTGTGTGGTATTCTCTTCTCTATTTACTTATTTATTTATTTAATTGCTGCACTATATTGATAAGAGATAAACTGATTTTTCTGTTTAAACACTAATCAAGGAACGTTCTCTGTTTTAAAGTCAAAACCAAGAACGTTCTCCGTTTTCTGTTTTCATAACCAAGATCAATCTTGAGTTATTTTCTTAAAGTTTAACAGGAATTTTTAAAAGGGAAATTTATAATTCAAACCCCCCTTTCTTGTAAATCAACGGTGTTACTTCAATTGGTATCAGAGCTCGATCTCTAGAAAGTTTAAAAACACCTAACAAGTGTTAGAGAAAAGATCTAGAAAAATGTCAAAAGCAAAATATACCGTTGAAGGAGGATCCTCAAATAGACCTCCATTCTTTGATGGATCAAACTACTACTTTTGGAAAAACAAAATGAAAATATTCTTAAAGTCTCAAGACACAGGAATGTGGTGCATTATTACAGATGGAGACTTCACACCAAGAGTTGATCAAAACGACCCAAACTCTGCACTTAAAAAGGAAGCAGACTAGACAGCAGATGATAAAACTAAGGTGCTGTTAAATTCTAAAGCTCAGCTATTTTTATCATGTGCTTTAAGCAGGGAAGAAAGTGAAAGAGTGGATGAATGCACAACTGCAAAGGAAGTCTGGGACACATTACAAACTCATCATGAAGGAACAAGTCATGTCAAAGAAACAAGAATAGACATTGGTATAAGAAAATTTGAATGATTTGAGATGCAAGAAGGAGAAAACATTGATGAAATGTACTCAAGATTTACTACAATAGTAAATGAAATGCGCTCTCTTGGCAAAGCCTACACTGTACAGGAGAGAGTAAGGAAAATCATGAGGTGTCTTCCAATTATTTGGAGGCCAATGGTAACGGCTATAAGCCAAGCCAAAAAGCTTGAATCTTTGCCTCTAGAAGAACTAATTGGAACACTAAGAGCACATGAGATACTACTGCAAGAAGACAAACCTGTCAAAAAGGGAAAGACAGTTGCACTAAAAGCATCTCAAGAAAAAATTACAGCACAACTAGAAGAAGAACCAGAGGAGAACGAACAAGAAGAGGCTGATGAAGTGGCGCTTCTCAACAGAAGAATACAGAGAATGATGAGAAGAAGAAATCAAATTAAGAAAGGATTTCAAAACAGAAATCCTAAGACTGATGTTGACAAAAGTCAAGTTACATGCTTTGGATGTAACAAGCTAGGACACTACAAAGCTGAATGTCCTTTAAACAAAAATCCACCAAAACGATTTCCATTCAAAAAGAAATCAATGATGGCAACATGAGACGATTCAGAAGAATCAGAGACTGAAGAAGAAGAAGAAGCCAACCTGTGCTTAATGGCAAAAACAGAGGAAGAAGAGGTAATGAATTCTGAACCTTGCTATTTATGTGATCAAATGGGAAATGAATTTGATAATTTATTAAATGACTCAAATCTTCTCATTCAAAAATGTGGTGCTTTGAAAGAACAGCTTTTTAAAGAAATGAAAGAAAAAGAAGAAAGTCTGGCTAAGAATGATTTACTAAAAAACATCATTCAAGAGTTAAAAGAGTCAAAAAATTTTGAAAGACAAGAATGTCAAGAACGTTCTGCACCACAAACGGAGAATGTTCAACTTCAAAGAGAAAATGAACTTCTCAAAACAGATTTATTGAACTTCATTAAAGCCACCGAAACCTTTCATAAAATCATGGGATCTCAGATAGGAATCTTTGATAAAGCCGGTCTTGGTTTCAATCAAACTCAAAAAACCAAGTTATATGAAAAATTCTTTGTTCCTGAAAGAAAAGAAGAAAAATGCAAAACTAGATGTTCCTATTGCAAAAAACTGGGACATCTGGAATTTGCCTGCTATTTTAGAAAAAGAGATGAAAAACTCAAAAAGGCAAAGCCTGTCAAAAAGGAAAAACATCCTGTTAAAACAGTTTCAAAAAAACTGCAAAACGGAGAACAATCTCTAGGATGGCTGCTAAACAGAGAAAGTTCAAAATCTCATAATGAACGATCTGGAAACTCTTTTGAACCAAAACAAAAAATTTCTGAAACATACATTATGAAATCTGTTTCAAAATCAATAGTAAAAAAACCAACAAGCTTCAAAAACAAAGAAGTAACATATTCATTCAAAGAAAATGTTAAATCTAACTCTCAAGGACCCAAAACAAAGTGGGTACCTAAGGCTGAACTAATATCACATGCAGGTTGGTTCTCCAAATATAAAGAGAAAGCCTTGGTTCTTGGACAGTGGTTGTTCAAGGCACATGACGGGAGATAGACATTGCTTCATAACCTTCGTCAAGAAGGACGGTGGTTCAATCACTTTTGGTAACGATAATCAAGCTCAAATTAAAGGTAATGGAACCATTGGTAAGACAAACTCTGCTCAAATAAATAATCTTTAATATGTGGAAGGATTGAAACATAATCTATTAAGTATAAGTCAACTATGTGACAATGGGTGCGAAGTTATTTTTAAACCAAAAATTTGTGAAATTAAGAAAGCAAAAACTGTAGAGATTCTGTTTTCTGGGAAAAGAAAGAAAAATTTGTATGTTCTATATCTTGATGAATTACCTGATGAGTCATGCTTCATTTCAATCAATAAAGATAAATGGATTTGGCATAAAAGGGCTGGACATATCAGCATGAAAACAATTTCAAAAATTTCTAAGCTTGATCTTGTTAGAGGCCTGCCAAAACTCAACTTTGAAAAAGATAAAATATGTGAAGCATGTGTCAAAGGCAAGCAAGTGAAAAGTAGTTTTCATGCAAAGGATTTTGTATCAACAAACAGAACTCTTGAATTACTCCACATAGATTTATTTGGGCCTGTCAAAACAACTAGTCTAGGAGGAATGAAATATGGCTTTATTATTGTTGATGACTTCTCATGATTTACATGGGTTCTATTTTTAAAACAAAAGGATGATGCATTTGAAGCATTCAAAACATTTTGCAAAAGAGTTCAAAATGAAAAAGAATCCAGCATCATTTCTGTAAGAAGTGATCATGGAGGAGAATTCATAAATGCCTCATTCAAAAACTTCTTTGATGAACTTGGTATATCTCACAATCTTTCTTTGCAAGAACTCGACAACAAAATAGAGTTGTTGAAAAAAAAAATAGAACACTACAAGAAATGGCAAGAACTATCTTAGAAGAATCAAATGTTGAAAGATATTTTTGGGCAGAAGCCATAAACACATCTTGCTATATCTTGAATCGTGTATCTATTAGGAAGATCATAAACAAAACGCCATATGAAATCTGGAAAAATAGGAAGCCAAACATTTCTTACTTTCATGTTTTTGGATGTTACTGCTATATCTTAAATAACAAAGATCTTATTGGAAAATTCGATGCGAAATCTGATAAAGCTATCTTTCTTGGATACGCAACCGAGTCTAAATGATATAGAGTATTTAACTTAAGAACTAACGTTGTTGAAATAAGTATGCATATATTGTTTGATGAGTTTGATGATTTATACTTAAGTAAAAAAGATGAGGAAGAAGAAACTTTAAATGAAGCACAACAGCAAGACAATCTGCAGAAAATGCAGCAGCAGCAGAACAGTCTGCAGAAAACAGAGATTGATGATCAATCTTCGTATCATTCTCCACCAAAAAGCTAGAAAATTGTTGAAAGTCATCCACAAACCCAGATCATTGGAGACACAACCGATGGAATCCGAACTAGAAAGTCATTCAAAAAGGATGAAAGCAACATGGCAATGATATCTCAAGCTGAACCAAAATCAATTAAAGATGCAGTTACTGATCAATCTTGGGTAAATGCCATGAAGGAAGAATTACTGCAGTTTGAGAAAAATGAGGTGTGGACTTTAGTCCCAGATCCATTAAATCAGTCTGTTATCGGAACTCGATGGGTATTCAGAAACAAGCTTGATGAAGAAGGAAGAGTTGTGAGAAATAAAGCAAGATTGGTAGCTCAAGGATACAATCAACAAGAAGGTATAGATTATGATGAGACTTTTGCCCCAGTTGCAAGGTTAGAAGTTATTCGAATACTTCTTGCATATGCATCTCATAAACTCATTAAGTTGTTTCAAATGGATGTAAAAAGTGCCTTTTTAAATGGATTCTTAAATGAACAAGTATTTGTAAAGCAGCCCCCCGGTTTTGAAAATCAATCAAAACCAAATTATGTTTTCAAACTCACTAAGGCATTATATGGTTTGAAACAAGCACCAAGGGCTTGGTACGAACGTCTAAGTTCATTCTTAATTGAAAATGATTTTCAAAGAGGGAAAATTGATACTACTTTATTTAAGAAAACAAAGGGAAATGATTTGCTCATAGTTCAAGTTTATGTTGATGATATCATCTTTGGATCAACAAATGAAAAACTATGCGCAAATTTCTCAAAACTTATGCAAAGTGAATTCGAAATGAGCATGATGGGGGAACTAAGATATTTTCTTGGCTTACAAATTAAACAATCTGAAAAAGGCATTTTTATTTGTCAAGAAAAATACATCAAAGATATGTTGATCAAATATAAAATGAATGAGGCAAAAATGATGACGACTCCCATGCATCCATCCACCTCCTTAGAAATAGATGAAAATGGCAAATCTGTTTCTGAAAAAGAATATCGTGGAATGATTGGCTCCTTGCTATATCTAACTGCTAGCAGACCTGACATAGTGTTTGCAGTAGGATTATGTGCTCGATTTCAATCAGCTCCAAAAGAATCCCACTTAACAGCCGTAAAACGCATATTTAGATACCTTGTTGGAACAACTAATCTTGGTCTGTGGTATAGAAAAGGGTCACATTTTGATCTTATAGCATACTGTGATGCCGATTATGCTGGAGACAAAATCGAAAGAAAGAGCACCAGTGGAGCATGTCAGCTCCTAGGTGAAGCATTAATCAGTTGGTCCTGCAGGAAACAAAACACCATAGCTCTGTCCACAACAGAAGCTGAATATGTGTCTGCAGCAAATTGTTGTTCACAGATTTTATGGATTAAAAACCAACTCCAAGATTACTCTGTAAGTTATTCCAGTATTCCAATTTATTGTGATAATACAAGTGCTATAAATTTATCAAAAAATCCTATTCAGCACTCTAGATCAAAACACATTGAAATAAAACATCACTTCATTCGTGATCATGTCAATAAAAAGGATATTGAGTTAATCTTTGTTGATACTCAAAATCAACTTGCTGACATTTTTACAAAGCCCCTCATAGAGGACAGCTTCAATTTGATCAAAGAAAAACTTAAAATCGTGAAAAATCCAGAAAAATCTGGTTAAATTCTGCTACTGCAGAAAACGGAGAACGATCATCATTCTCCTTTTCGTGATGCATCATTCTCCGTTTTGAAACACCAACAGTTTTTATTATTTTAATACTTTCCCTCTCAAATAAAAAAAAGGCAAATCTTGGCATTTAATGAAAATACCCTTTTGTCTGATGTGATGGCTCTCATTGGACAACACGAAATTATTTTTTTTCTCTTTTTCTTTCATCTTCTCACGTCAGACAACACAAACCACTAATCCCTTTCATCTTCTCACATTCCTCCTGTATTAACTCGCTCTCTAAAACACTCACTCACCTATTCACCTTCTTCATTCTCAAATCTTGAAACTTCAAACATGGCTCGAACTAAACAATGTGCTCGCAAAAATGCCTCCCCCGGTACTCCCTACTCCTCATCCTCTTCATACGAATCCATGGAAAGATCACCATCTCCACCACCGAGACCATCACCACCTCATGCATCCCCTGCCTCTCCTCCTCCTACAACAAATGAACCAATCCTAAATATTCCTCCATTATCCACCCTTCTTCCACCATGGCACACTTATTCAACCTCCACTCAAGTCCCTCCACACTTCCGTACGCAAAACACTCCTCCTCGAAGGTCAATGCGAGTTCAATCTGGTATTGGAACTTCCAAATCATCAAACCCTAAAAATTTTGAACCACTGTATTTCATTATTTCTGATTCTGAAAGTGATGATTCATCTGATTTGTGCCCTCCTTCATCCGCAAGGATACCTCCTACAACCACTCAGACCAAACCCACAACACCATCCATGTCAGAAAATAGACCAACAACACCTACGCCTGACATTCCTACAGAATCTTCTTTTCCTTCTAAACCTCTTCACTCAACTTCTCCCAAACCAAAACGAAGATCGATGAACGATCTTGATTCTTCTTCCCCAAAACCAACTGAAATTTCTTCTCAATCCCGACCACAGAGCAATCATCTAAAATCACAAACCGCAATCAACATTGCTCATTATCTTGCTCGCAAGAAGTTTCCCACAACCCAGAAAAAGAAATCTTTTTACCCTAAACCACGAGAACGTTCATCACCACGAGAATGTTCTCCAATCTCTTCACATCCTCCTCTAGAATGTTCTACCCACCCAGAACCCTCCCCACAAAAACAACGCCAACGTTCTCCATCTCCTCATTCCTCCTCTACCTCCCAATCTGCTTCTGAACCTTCCTCAAAGAAACAAAAACAGTCCATTCCTCCTTTACTTTCACCTGAAAGCTCCAAACATTTTGCTGCAAAATGGGCTCAACGCCCCGTTGGGGTTGGCCGTGTCTTTCTGTTGGATAGTCTGGAAATAAATGGAATTGTTGTTCAGCATCACACTGATGCTCTTGGGTGGACATCTTTTCTGAAGATTTCTGAATCATATTATCCAGAAGTTGTTCGTGCGTTCTATTGCAATGCCAAAACATTCGTTGAAAAATCTCTCCTTATTTCCAAGATTAAAGGAGTAGAGATCAAACTCACCCCCGACATTCTGGCTTCCATTCTCCAGCTCCCCACAGAAGGTCCCTCTGTCTTTGGGGATCATTGGTACTCTGCATTGAATCTGCGCAAGACTGAGGTCCTCTCTGATTTATTTGAGGCAGATACCACCAGACACCTCTCCACTTATCTTCAATCCCTTCCCAAGGTTTTTCACAATATGAGCCAACACACACTGATTCCTCGTTGTGGCAGTGATGAGTATGTATCTGAGAATGATGCCTTGCTCATATATCATCTTCTCCACTGCCAACGTTTAAATCTCCCTTATGTGATCCTTCAGCACATGATCTGTGCAGCCAACAAGGATTATAGAAAGAATACTGTCCCCTATGGCATGGTTTTAACGAAAGTCTTTAAACACTTTGGAGTCTCCCTAGCTTCTGAATCCTTTATGGATAAGATCTCTAAATTTTCCACAAAAAATCTTTCCCATATGCGTAAAACTTCATCCACTCCGACTCCTACTCCACCATCATCCTTTCCCACCTCTTTAAAACGAAAGAGATCAGCAGGTCGGCGACCCACTACCATTCCTATTTTCTCTCCTCATAACTCTCCAGCCAAAACAGCCACAGTTACACCACCAGATCGTTCCTCACCTCCACCAGAACATTCTCCACCTCCCTCGATTCCTTCTCCACCACCCACAACACATTCTCCACCTCCACCAGAACATTCTCCACATGACTGCTCTATTCCATCCCCTAATGTGCCTCAACCTTCCTTTCCTCCATCCTCAGGTGTTGCCTCCTCTTCTCAACCACTTCCCCAACCTTCTCCTGATTTTGGTAACTTTTTTTCCAATCCACTACTGTCTACTATGTCTCCCCTATCTGTATCACCTCAGAAAACAAGCTCCTCTGTTTTTGGAATCAGTCAATTCTTAAATCTTTCAGCCTCTATTGGACCATCTCACACATCCCTTAGTCCATACCCTCCATCTCATCCTCCTTTGCCTCTTTTCCATCAATCTCTCCCACACCTATTCCTTCTCATACTGTAGTTGCTACTACTTCTCATCCTACCACTAACATTCATCCCTCTCCTAAACCATCAAATTCTGACATTATGGCTGCCCTTCAGAATATCATCGCACGACAAGTTCAACACGATCAGGAAACTACTATTTTGCGGACTTGGATGGCTTATCATCTTGCTCCCAAGCTGAGAATTCCACCTCCACCTTCTCATCAGATCCCTCCACCTTCTCCAGCTCCTCATCCTGGCAAATCCTCTTCTTCAAAAGGATCTTCCTCATCTTTAGCGTCCTACTCTCTTCTCTGTTATCTTTTTGGATGACAAAGGGGGAGAATTAAGTTTAGTTTTTAACATGCACTATGTATTTTCATTCTATCATGTACTTCTGTTATCAAATCAATGAGAAATAGTTTATAGCATAAAATGTTTTTAAATTCTGCAAATTTAAGAATTCATAAATTGAGGGGGAGTCTTTAAAACTCTGTCACATACTTGTTATAAGAATCAGAATTAAAATCTAAATTAACATGTTTGTCATCATCAAAAAGGGGGAGATTGTTGAGACAAACTCTATAATTAAAGTTTTGATGAAAACAAACAAAAGTTAATTAAGAAAGTTAATCATGATTCTAAAAGTATTATGTTAATTTAACTGGTGTTTTTGAGTGGATTTTATTAAAGACAGAATCAACAAAAAACAGAAGAAACAAGATCATTCTGCAACAAAACAAAGAATGATCTCCAACTTGTAGAATTGTTCATCACAGCATGTTGTTCAGAGTTTATCTACCTCAATAACAAAGAATCTGTCCTGGAAATCTATTCACATCTAATCAGTTCATGGCAAGAAACAAGTAGGACTCATCCAAGCTCAAAAAGGCCATTTGATCTCAAAGTTAAAAGGACTCTAAGTTGGACAAAAGTCATGATAGCTTGAAGAACTTCAAAAATTCAAATGTCAAGAAAGCTCAATCAATCTTGACATATAACAAGTAAACTACAAAGGAAAACCACGATGATCAAAACGGGAGCTCCAAAATGATTATTTAAGCTCCAGAACATTCACTCAAATAACCAGAACGTTCTCTGTTTTTCTGCACAATAAACAACAGACATGCATCAAGCTCTGTTTCAGTCTGCAATTCGTTTCTAATCTTCTCCAGCTGCACTCAAGACTCAAGATGGAGAATGTATCATCAAAGAACAAATGAAGAAGCATTAAAGGCACTGTCAGAAAAGTACAACAAGGCTTTAAATGCTAAATCCAAAAGTAAAAAAGGCTATGTCATAGCATGAGTTGTTTATTCAATTACTGCCTTAAATCTAGGAAAAGCATGGCTTCTCCAACAGCTCTTTCATGCTTATCCTGTGCATCTCCAGTCTACAAATAGAAGGCCTCAATCAAGTATGAAGGCAAGAAATTCAAGTACTAAGTAATCAACCATATACAATCACTTAAAGCTTGAAATTCTGCAAAACAGAGGAATCATTATTTTCTGCAATTCGCATAACAGTAACTGCTGCACACTCATATATCAGCTGCGAAATTATCCTTAGATACTCTGTAAAGAATCTATTCTCAAACAAGACTTGAGCAATATCAGATTCTGTCAAAATCAATCACTTGTAAAAACTCAAACTATAAGAGTTTCTTCATAGTTTGTTTTAGATTGTTTCCTATCAAGATTAGATAGGTGTTGTCATTGCTTTCTGGGTGGAAAGTAATAAAGGCTGAAATAGATCAAGGGTGATCTATACTAAATGTTGTAAGATTAAGAAGGTTCTTCGTTTTAAACATCTAGTGGAAAAAACTCACAGCGTGAGGACTGGACGTAACCCACATTGGGTGAACCAGGATAAATCTGTGTGTGGTATTCTCTTCTCTATTTACTTATTTATTTATTTATTTAATTGCTGCACTATATTGATAAGAGATAAACTGATTTTTCTGTTTAAACACTAATCAAGGAACGTTCTCTGTTTTAAAGTCAAAACCAAGAACGTTCTCCGTTTTTTGTTTTCATAACCAAGATCAATCTTGAGTTATTTTCTTAAATTTTAACAGGAATTTTTAAAAGGGAAATTTACAATTCAAACCCCCCTTTCTTGTAAATCAACGGTGTTACTTCAAATATGGCATGGGATAGTTAGACGGATAATTATGTTTTTTTAAAAGCATACGTTAATAGTGTGGTCAGGTTTATTGCAGTGACTATACACCTTGTAGCCAAGTCCACGATCACCAGGGTTGAGGTGGAGAAACGAGAGCGAGTCCAGGGTTGTCACTCAGATGCATAAAGTAGGGATCAAGAATATCATTTTAGTAGTTGCGATTGCGATTTGGGGATTTCTTGAGATGTTGATGAATCTGATATTGATCATCAAAAGATGATGATGAAGAAGTTTCAAGTTCTCATTCCTCCATCTCGAATAAAGAGAAAGTAGGACATTGCAAAGGAAGAAAAGAAAATCAGAGAGAAGCATAAAATGAAAAGGCTGGGCGAGAATGCATTATGTGTTTTGCTCTTGATACCATGTTAGTGAAACTCATACTCAACATTCATATTCCTGGAATACCTCATTTATTCCTTAGAAAATGTTATATCTCTTCTAATTTGGTATGTTTTCCTCTTATATATATATATTGAGAATGAACCAAATAAGAAGAAAAAAACTTAGAGAACCAAAGTCTAACTACCAAAACAAACCTCTTAATAAAGTGGAGGTCAAAGACTTTGTCAAACTAAAATAATACAAAACTAAACTTATAACAATAGATAGCTAGTTATGTTTAATAGATACTGATATTTTATTATGACTTACATAATTCATGTTTTGTTTGTCTCTGAAGAACAAATATCAATCAAAAACTCTTCCTAAAAACTTTATTTTTAACTTTAAAAATTATTCATTTATGTAATTTAATTAAGAATATATAAATATTTAATTTATCTATATGATTCTAAATCATCAGATTGTAGGACACTTCATATAAAATTGTTAAATCACTATTGTTATGTCAATTTTTTTCTAAGAAAATGACGAAATTCAAAGGATTTTAAAATGGGAGGACCCAACTCTATAAATAGATAAAACTAAGAAGACCAAAAACTACCATTAATTCCTTAATAATTTGACATAACAATGCATGAAATTTAACCTTTCTCTTTCTCTCTTTGTATATAAATGATCTATTTCGTAATTGATTTCTTTAATAAATTAATACTATTTGTTTAATAAGCAAATAATATAATAAAAAGATTATCTGTGTCTTGTGATATTTGATAGAAATAGTCCTAAGACTAAGAGAATTATAAGACAATTATTTGTAAAAGCATTTTTTAAAAATTAATATGCACAATTGAGAAATTAATTACTCTTTCTTAGGTAAAAAAAATTTATTACTTTCTCAATCTTGCAATAATTGATTTCTTTATAAACTAATCTGTCTCAAAATTATTAACACTTTTAATTTCAAATTGTATGTTTTAAATAATACTTTATGTAGTTACTATCAATTTAATATCTTTCACTTTGCATGTATTTATGATAATGTTTGTTTGATAGAATATTTATGATAATATTAAATATGTTACTTTATAAAAATTAATTTAAATATGATTTTGGTCCTTATAATTATCATATTTTTTTAATTATTCACAATATTTTTGGTCAACAATTTTAATCACTATTAAATTAAAACAAATTGAGCCTTATTGAAATGCTACAAAGTTTTGCTTATCATATTTTTTTAATTATTCACAATATTTTTGGTCAACAATTTTAATCACTATTAAATTAAAACAAATTGAGCCTTATTGAAATGCTACAAAGTTTTGCATATACTTATGTGTTATGATTGAATTATTTGAAAAGAGAATGATGAACTAAAACAAAATTTTTTGGTCCAAAGTTTTGCTATTTTGGTTTATTGAGCTTTTGACATTATAAATTAAACTTTTGCTAAAAATTATGTATTTTGTGGAGAAATTTTTATAATGTTTAGATATGTGATTTTTGTTGTTATAAAATTCATATAGATTGACTTATAAAAAATAATTAAAACGATTGATGAAAAATCTAAGAAAAATATCTATAAGAATTAAAAAGAAAAACAAAATATTAAAGTTTTATAAGAGTTAAAATTATATTGAATCTATTCTCCTAAATTAAATATCACGATTGGTAAGCTAAGAATTATCCAGAGAATTTGAAGAAGGAGCTCGGTTCAAACATGAGATTCGCCTGTAAATATAAATGTTTTTTTTTGGACAAGATATAAGGAAAAATTTAACCGAGATGGTTGTTCTTGGACCACCCAAATCTGAAAAATCATTATTTAGGACCCAACTTGTGTAGCTAAACAATGGATTGGATTAAGAATAGCTGAACGACAACAAATCAAACGCATTCGATTCGGGACCCAAACACGTGAACATTTGGCCTCACATTCATTCCCTTTCACCGACCATCAATTAATCTGACCAACTGAGTAACTATTATACGCTTTGCCGGCCACCATTATTTGGTTTCACTATACCGACTTTGCCCACCCTACTACCACACGGTACACACTAACAGCGTAAATAGATAAATAAATCTTTTAAATCGTAGGCGTGAGTTAACTTAAACTCTAAATTTTATAAATTAATAAGTATATTTTTAAAATTAGAACATGGTATTTTTTTTATTTCAAAATAATTTAGCATCATTTCATAATTAAAAAATATATAAATAAAAGAAAAATAATATTATTTTTATCAAATTAATGTCATAAATATATAGTGCAAAATATTACTTTAAAAATGATGTAACTAGTATTATTAAGACTTTTTTGTTATTCTACCACAAAAAAGAAAATTAAACTACCAAACTACTACTAATTCCTAAATAAATACTAAACTACTATATTTTTTTAATTTTCTACACTCCTATTGAGAAGTCGGTTTCCTCTCCACCAATTTCTCAACTATTTTTTTCTTTTAAATGAATGAAGAAAAATCGGTTTCCCATATACCTATTTCTCAATGTAATATTATTTTTTAAGTATTAAATTTATTTTATTATTTATAAAATTATTTTTATTAGTAGTGTCATTTATTAGACATATACATATGGAATTTGATCAATTAATAAAGACACACCCACCCACTAAGAAATAATGCAATACATTATTTTTTGTTAACATTTTTCTTAATAATAAATATACATTTTATCAATCGATAATTATTATTTTAATTAAATAAATAAATACAATGTTAATTTTACTTTTTATAATTATTAAAAAAATTAATAAAATGGATTCCATAAAAATAACAACATTTAATTTAATATTATAATTAAACATACAAATATCAAATTAACTAACTTTATTACAATGAATTAATTTCTATAGAGAGCATCAATACGATAAACACATTTATTCTTGCTATGTCCCTCATTCCGACACAAACTACATGTCTTGGACTATGTATTTTTCTCCCGTTGATCCATTTCAGGATGAATGCAAGTAGACTGTGGACGCCATTTTGGATCTTTACTCATGGCTTGATTGTGGCACAATTATATTCCATTGTATTCTAGCCAATATGATTGATGAAGAATTGTTAAGAACTCTTCCTTGTAAACGTCAAAGATGCATTGCAATGTATACTTGGTAGACACATACATCATGTAGTTATAGTGAATAACCAAACAAGTTGTGATGACATATGAACATGGATGGTGTAATGCTTGAAATTCACCACAATTACACCATTTTTTGTTGACGTCTACCTTGAATGTCCCTACAGGACGACCGCTTGGTGGAAGAACCAACTCGTTAACAGTTAAGATACTATGGGCTCAATTGTGAATAACAACTTCATGGGAATTTGATATTGCTCGTTCCTTGTTAAGATTTTGATTGATCGTATTTGAGTAAATCAAACCTGATGCCATCATTGCTTGGACTTGTGTCTCTCTTTCTCAATTTTGCAGTCACTTTGTAGTATGTTGCTTGCACCAAAGAAATGATTGGAATATTGCGTGTCCCCTTTACTACATTGTTCATACACTCATAAAAGTTAGTTGTCATGTGTCCCCGATGTCTACCTTCATCATATGCTTATAGCCATTGTTCCTATGGAATATCATCGAGCCATTTCACTGCATCTTGAAATTATTGATTTGTCTTCTCTTCTATAGTATGTGATGTCTGGTTGAGTCATAGTGTATCCTGAAGGAAGAAAAGTTGATGTTGTTATAGACAAACTAAAACAACTAGCTTACAATGATCAAACCCTTTGATACATGGTTGAAAGCTTTAGAAGACGCGATGGAAGACAACTTTTCTACGAAGTCCTTGGCCATCCTCAATAAAGGGCCACACTTCAATATCAATAACAATGATTGGAAGATAATGTTTGAAAGCAATGATTCACCTTGAAAGCTCTTTATATAGGTGGTTGTTGATGGGTGTTATGACGATGAGGGTATGGACTGATGGAATATTTCTGTTTCAATGAAAGGGTATGAAGATGAAATGGAGTTGGGATATGAAGAGGGTACGGAGTTAGGGATTGAATAAGGTGTTGGCTCAATATATGGTAAATTTACTTATGTGTCGTCTCTAGGGTTATCTATTAACTGTGCAAAAACTTTATTGAAAGACCAAGACATTTACTTGCTATGAACATGTCAAACATCATGTGCACGTCATCATCTCCTACAAGATTTAACGATTCATATCGAACATGTCCTGGTGCAAGATTTATAGGGTATCGGTAAATAACATCGACCACCCTCTTTGAGTTGTTTGGTTGAATATTTTTTTGGATTCATTTGATAAGACCATCAATTTTGATATGTTTCTTCACTTTTAACAAGGATGTATTTGTACAGGCAAAGACAACACCTTCTATGTTTGTCCTCTCAACATGTCCATTGCAATACACTAGGACAAAAAACTCTGATGGAGCCATTGTAGGTAAAATATGTGTATGAGCAAGTGTTTAGAATGATATTTATTAGTGTATTGAATAAGTGAACGAAATTACGTATTATATTATGTTGGATAACATCGCAATGACGTCAACATAATCCACCAATCCTCCACTGACTGGATGGTTTCGAATTTTGTATAGGATAACACTGACATGTATGATGACGTCAATGTAATCCACCAATCCTCCACTGATTGGCTGGTTTCGATTTTGGATAGGATTGTGCTGACGTGTATGATGACGTCAGTGTAATCTGCGAACCCTCTACTAATTGGCTGATTTTGGGATAGGATAGTACTGACGTGTACGATGATGTCTGGTTTTGATTTTGGATAGAATAGTGCTGATGTGTACGATGACATTAGCGTTATCGCCAATCCTTTAGTGATTGACTGGTTTTGATTTTGGATAGGATAGTGCTGACGTGTACGATAACTTAAGCGTAATCCCCTCATCCTCTGCTAATTGGTTGATTCTAATTTTGGATAGGATAACGTTTACGTGTATGATGAAGTCAGCGTAACCAGCCAATCCTCCACCGATTGGCTGGTTTGATTTTGGATAGGATAGTGCAGACGTGTACGGTGACATCAACGTAATCCACCAATCCTCCACTGATTGATTGGTTCTGATTCTGGATAGGATAACACTGGTTTAATAAATAGTCATTATGTTCATATTATTATTCACACACACTTTAAAGCTGTCACATTCATAACATACAAGCTCCATGGCTTTTTTAAGAAACCAGTATCGTTACTGGTATAAAGATATCGTTGACATGGTAAGTGATTGTAATCATCTTATGTATACATGTTTTTAATCGTCATTTTGTAACTTTAATACTAAATTTTTTTAAAATTTAGAAATTGATTGAATGTCACCACCACTTTAGAATGGAGGAACCAAATGAAATGATAATTCCTTACTTGGAGGAAGCTAGGTTTTTTTTATCGTTGCAACATTCAAATCTTTTAACGTGGAACCATAATTGGTGACCGCAATGGTAGAACTTTGAAGAATAGAAACACACATATTTCATCTTCCAATAGGAGAGTGTACAATAACTCTTGAATATGTTGCATTACAACTGGGTCTACCTGTCAATGGAAGACCAGTAACTGGTGGTGGCGCTTTAGATTGGGATAAAGAAAGCCAACAACGTTTTGGTGTCATTCCTCCGAAAAATCAAATGGTGGGCCAATTCGTCAAATTGAAATGGTTGAAAGACACATTTGCTCATGTTTCGAATAATGCAACAGTTGAGCAAGTACAACATCATTGTAGAGTGTACCTATTACGCTTGATTGTGAGTTTGGTAATCCCTAACAAATTTTGTAATAGAGTTCATTTGATGTATCTCCCCCTATTGAAACATATTCAACGTATTCAACTATATAGTTGGGGTTCAGCTTGCTTGGAAAACTTATACAGAGAAATGTGACGTGCAACCGCACCATTTTATGCATGTATGGATGGATGCACATTGCTCCTTCAATCTTGGGTATGGTATTGCATGTCGTTCATTGTCCCTTTATTGCACTAGAGTGATATCATTTCCACTAGCAAAATGGTAAAATATTTTTCATATTAGCCCAATAAATTACCTAAAATATACTTGCCAAAATTGCTAAATAATAGTTTTATATTCTTTTACTAGATGGATTGGCAGGGAACTAAATTACGTATAGGGATCTTGAAAAGGTCATACCACAACAAGCATATTAGGATTCAATGATATGGACTGTCAAAACCGCTTTGATTTGTTTCTCAACTATTGAACTAGATGCAGTTTGGACTTTTCTAGGAATTACCAGATGAACCTGAAAATATTGATACACTTCACTATCAAGATATGAGAGGGAATCATCTGGAAAATTGGAAAGACAAACATACTACATTGATTTAATATTGGAACGAACATCGAAGTCGTTGTCTTACCGACCAATTGATACATGGACACTCAATACCAATAGAGGAGTATATGGTGTGGTTTAGACACAACTCCAATATGTATCTATCACCTCCGCACCTACTGCGGGACCCACAATGTGGTTTTGCATAAGAGCTAACTTAATCATGACACCAACAGAGGCATAATAGACCTCGCCTATTGACTCTCCCTATTACTATTGAAAATGAAGCGCTAGAACCACATCGCCATTCATATTCTTTCACCCCAACACAACAATAATTTGAACCACCAAGACAATCATTTCAATTCACGTTAACTCAACAAGATGATCACCGACAATCTCTACATTCAAGTGATCAAGATTTTGGGAATAACTTATTGGTGCAAACCTAGGTACGCCTGAGTTGGCTGCTCGTTATATTAATAACATGTACTTATTTGTTATTTCATCATTCCCCAATCAAGTAGATCCTACTTCTTCGATGCATGTCGACCTACTAAATAAAAATGCACAGGAGACACATGCCCCAGTTGACAAAGAAAACTCACCTCCTTGTCGTCCACGTCGTATTCGTCAACCACCACGATGTAGGGCTGGACACCATATATGAGATTAATGTAATAAAAACATTGTAATAAAATTTGTGTATATTTCTTTTCGCTCATTTTGTATTTGTATGTTTAATTATAATATTAAATTAAATGTTATTATTTTTATGGACTCCGTTTTATTAATTTTTTTTAATAATTATAAAAAGTAAAATCAACATTGTATTTATTTATTTAATTAAAATAATAATTACTTAATTAAAAAGTTAATGAAATATAAATTAATTATTTAATTAAATCATTATTAATTAAATTAATAATTAATAAAACTTAAATTAACTATTTAATTAAAATAATTATTGATTAATAAAATGTATATTTATCATTAAGAAAAATGTTAACAAAAAATAATATGTTGCATTAATTTCTCAGTGGATGGGTGTGCCTTTATTAATTGATTAAATTTCCTATGGATGTGCCTACTAAATAGCACTACTAATAAAAATGATTTTATAAATAATAAAATAAATTTTATTATTAAAAAATAATAATACATTGAAAAATCGGTATATGGAAAACCAATTTCTCTTCATTGATTGAAAAAAAAAAGTTGAGAAATTATTGGAGGAGAAACCAACTTCTCAATGGGAGTGTAGAAAAACGAAAAAAGATGGTAGTTTTATATTTTATTAGGAATTAATGGTAATTTGACACTTTATTTTTTTTTTGGTGGTAGAACAATAAAAAAAAATGTATTATTAAAGGTACAATTGCAAAAAGGTGCATTGAAAATTAAAATCATCAATTATTTTGAGATAACTTTTGTGTGTAAATGAGAATATTATTTTAGGACAAACGAATAATCAAAACAATTCATATTTAAACTTTAATCATTATAGATTATAATATAACATATTGATTGAATATTTGACATCTTCACATTCATCTCATATCAATGTCATAAGAATATGAATTAATTTTTCGATAAAATTTAACTTTTATCAACCAATTTGTTCATAACTATTTGATGCACAATTATAGCTATTCACAAATTTATTTTTAATAGATCAAAATTTTATTGATAAATTTATCTTCTAAAAACTAATATTGATCGACAAATTTTTCATCTAAAAGATATTCAATTATAGTCCTGTATCAAAATATCTATTTGACAAAAATTTATATTAAAACTATTTTAATTAATATTTTATAATTTAAAAAAATATTTATTTGCAAAATTTAAAAATAAATTTAATAGACATTTACAATTTTCAGGTACTAAGAGCATTTCCAACGGTAGCCAAACAACACAAAATGCGTCACAAAGCTAGAACCTTTATGATTAATGTAATCACCTTCAAACAAATAAGGAATCAACAAAAAGCATTTTTGACGTTTTGGTCCTCACATATGAAGGAAGTAAACAAGTACATGAAGCTAAGACAAATCTGCTTGTTAGGAAGTATGAAGACATTGAAAAAATGTTCCCCAAATTCGAAACCTTAATCTATAGATTAAAAGCTCTTCAAAAGAGTTACACTACAACTGATCTTATCAAGAAGATCCTCAAAAGTATACCTAGTAATTGGAGACCAAAAGTAACAACAATTGAAAAGGCTAAAGACCTTAACATACTGCCTCTAGAATCACTTATGAGTTCAGTTAGATCCCATGAGATTGAACTAGCTGAAGATAAACCTAAGAAGAAGTCAAAGTCTCTAGATCTTAATTCTTAATAAAAGAAAGCAAATTCCAAGGCTCTACAAACTAATAAGGACTCAGAGGAAAGTGAACCAGATGGTTAGAGTGAAGACTTAGATGATGATGAACTATCCTCCATTTCAAAGAAAATCCCGTGCATGTGGAACAACAAGAAGTCATTTCCCATAAAATATTTCAGACAATCTAAAGACATTAGAGAAAGAAAAAAGGAATAAAAAAGGAAGCATATAGTCTATTATGTTATTAGAGGAAGAAAAAAAAAAAGGTTTCATGGCTACCTGGGATAACTCTAAAAAATCATCTGATGACAATGAAGAGCAAGCTAATATGACTCTGATGGCAAACATTCACTTAGACTTTGACTCTAATGGTGACGCTGAAAATGAATTTATTGATGAGAAAAATGTGGTATTATCTTAGTTGGGAAATCAAGAGATAGAATTTTAAAAGCATTCTCATGAGCAGAAAAACCCTATAGCCAAGGAACTTGTAATATGTTTATCTCTTGAAGCGTCAAGGAGGATAAAAATTACTAATATAAAGGTTTCCTATAGAATAATGCTTTTCCTTTGATCACCAACACAAAATTAACCGGTGTCTCTACATAGTCCATGCAAGCACAAAACGAAATGTCGTGCTAACCAATTTATGAGGGTAGTGAATATTAGGATTACTTGGGAGTCTGTTCTTATTCTATTTATATAGAATGAGTCAATAAGACTCTAAGACTCCTATTTTGAGTCCAACTCAAAATTATTAATTAAATACAAACTATTAATTAATTTAAATCATAGCTCTTGATGTGTAGGAGGGACAAATCCTATCTACACCACTTACACCTCTCCACATGGTTTACTACAGACTTAATAACCACCTTTATAGTTGTTTAAAAAATGTTTGATGACCTTAAGGAATACAACTCCTTATGTAGAGATTGTAGTGACTTCAAGTCAAAGGACTACACACCTTGGTTGCATGAGAATTACTAATAACACTTACACTACAATTATGTAATATTCTCACGGCGGGTCAATCTAGTATAAATATTACACCTAATATTTATACCTATGTGATGACTTCATATCTCATATCCATATCCCGTGAGATGTGGACATCAGTCTACTCACATAATATTATCGATATTTTATTGTCGTCCAAATTAAAAATAATTATTTGACTATGGATACTTTAAGAATGGTGTTCTAATGTTCAATAAGATCTCATGATCAAGTCACACTTCATGTTCTATTAAACGAACTATATATTCTAAGGACTTTATTATATTATACCGCTAATAACATAATAAATGGTGCCTTGCACAAATAACCAAAATTAGATATATGATTTAAATTCATGATATGAATACTAATCTATATAAAATAGATTGATGCTAGGGCTTACACCAACAATATGGTATAATTTGTAATGACCTTATAATTATGTTAAATGTGTTTCTAAATAAAAATTACAATATATCTTCAAAATTAAAGAATCTCAGAAAAGTTGATTCCATCTTAACAAATAAGGATGATTCCTTTGAAGAAGTTTTTAAACATAAAAAAGGAAAATCTGACTCTAAAGGATAATGTTTAAAAAATCTTAGAGGAAAATGTTTATTATTCTGTTATGATAAAGAATTTCAAGAGTTTCTTGAAAATGACATAGACAGAAACAAACAAGCTTATATAATCTATGGTGTTAGTAGAAAAACCCTAAGAGGTATCGGTTTTCCAAAATTAGAGGAAAACCCTAACATAATTGAAATTAGGTGTTGTTACTGCTTTAAGAAAGGTCATGATAGAAGATGTCCTACATTGAAAACATGGAAACACAAGATGTAACACCTTGAATTTTAACAGTGCGACTAAATTGGTTTTTAAAAAAACTTAATAAAATATTATGTCGTAACACAAAACGACAAGAGTAATAAATAATTACTTCATACATACAAACAAGTTAAAATTGTTTTTGGACCAATAGTCTACAATATACAAATAGAAAATACACAAAGGCTATGAGACCTATCAGACATCGCTCATACCCTTGAGGTATTCTCGGAAAACATAGGCGCAAAAGTACTTCTCCAAGAATGTTATCCCCCATGATCACATCAAAAAAATAAAATATGGACCCACAAAAAATACAACTGTCAAGTTATGCTATAGATACACTTATCCCAAAATGAAATATGAACAACCACCAAAAGAAAGACAATAAGGCCCTATACAACCAAAAACTAATTTGAACATCCACTAACAACTACAATAGCAAGGGTGACCTCCATACACCACACAAGTTTCTTCTAACGCAGTATCTCTCCTCAAAGTTACTTCTTCCACCTCATCATCCATAGAGGGATCAATCTCCTCATTAGTCAAGTCCACCCACGAGAAATACTGCCCCAGCTCTCCTATTTATCCTCTCTTCTCTCCCTATATATATAGCCCTACTTTATATGGGGTTGTATGCTTAAGAAGTCGGCAATTACGACATGAAGACAAGCAATAACAATTAGCAATTACGACATGATAACGAGCAATAATAGAGCATGTATATACAAATATTATATTATAACAAACATGAATCGTGTGACAAGCACCCTAATGCAATACTTATATGCCAATGCACATGATTCCAGAATTTCCAAACCCTCATCGAATGGCGTAAATCATAAATGTAGCGCCCTCATAGACCAATACTAATTGCTGAGGTGCCACCTATCACAGAGCAACATGATTTACCAGAGTGCAGTATATCATAGACCTACACGACTAAAAATCCTCATAAGGATAAGAAGGACCAATCAAGTCATGACACCATCCTGTGGCCTATCATGGTCATCACTAATTATGAAATGCATGAGCATACTCTAACTTTTTCACAATAATCATTATGTAATTGTAGCTATTAAAAGACTCCCCTTTTAATACTTATTACAAACTAATAATTTTTCAGTGTTCACAAAGCATACTCAAGACATATTCTCCTCAATAAAATTGATAACATGTAGGAACACATATCATCACTCAAGAATGCAGGATCACATCAATACTAATCATCACATATTCCCACATCAATCATACATCAATCGCACATATAAGATCCCTATGTGCAAACTAAAAATTTGGAAGAAGCCATTATCTTAGTTATGGCTTTTTCAACAGTTATCACTACCACAATCAAACACAGTGAAAAATCTCACTCGTGCCGACACCTTCAATCAAATAGTGTTTGACTTAGTCAAATTAATTCATGAAATTTTAACTACCTTACAAACCCTTTCTTACTCCTAACCCTTTAGAGTATATTTTATTAAAAGAGTTTATAATGATTAAGGACTAATAGTATTATTAACCACAACATACTTTCAACATATAAAACATATTTTTAGAAATTAACATCCTTTAATTTTTTAGTGAATTCACTAACAATTTTTCGAAACGTTTTAAATTATTTTTCTCAAAATTTTTCACACAACCACAAATTTTTCTCAAGTTTAGCATGACTCATTTTTTTTTCTTCAAATAACTACAAATTTGATCCACTACATTTTTTTAAACACTAAAAGTTCAATTAAAGTATTTATCTCATAACAACATAATCACACAAAACTAATATCAATGAATATTTTTTCTAATTTCAAAGTTTTAACTCTGAAATATTTTCATCATTTTCAACATATATATTTTTCAACAAAGTTTGTATTTTAATTCATGAAATTTTGACTCTAATTTTTTTAAAAATGTTTTACTCAAAACTTTAACCTTTACTTAATAAACTTGAAACTTTAATTAAAATCATGTAAACTATTCTAAAAATTGAAAGTATATATATACGAAGCTTGAAACCACAATTTACTAATTTTCCTTTAATCATAGGGTTGAAAGTTTGTTAATCATATATAAATATATATATATATATATATTCTTAATCATAAATCGTAACGATTATTGCTGGAAATCCATAAACTAAGAAAATACTCCAAACTTTTTGTTTTTAAACTCAGTCCAAGAGTAATTAAAATAGTAATATTTTAAACACTACACATTTTAATTTCAATCTAACTTTTTTCTCAAACTCTTTAACTTAGTTAAAATTTGAACTTTTTCACAACTTTAACAACTCTAAATTTGTTTTTTTTGTAAAATTTCAACTTCAGTTCAAACTCATTTTTTTTAAAAAACAACTCATTACATAACTCAAACACATTAGTTTTCAACTGAAATTCTCTACACAAAACTTTTAAAGGATGAAACTTCATCAAATTAAACTTTAATTTGTAAATATCCATATCAAAACTTTTAAAAAAAAGAAATTGAAGTTTTTTATTTCTTTAAATCACCATTGTTACTCCTTTTCCATTAAACAGTCATGAAAAAAATTTTAATATTACAAAACTCCATGAATACACCTAGCTAAAATGTGTTTGTATTTCCACTCATATAACTTGAATCATTTTTAAAGCTTGAAACATATTATAAAATTAGTAAATGAACTCCTTTAAATTTCTTTGATCCTTCCTTGTAAACGAGCTTCTTGAGTATAAAAATAAAAAACCTTCCCCCACAAACAAACACAAGTATATGACCTAAGAGCGAAACAGAGAGAGAAAAAGAAACTTAAAATCAAGGACACCACAAGCACTACAACACCAAGATGAACAACTTTGATTCAAGGACTTTTTCATAATTTTTTTTAGATTTGTCTCAAAATGAATATATTTCTCTCAAAAAATCACTCACCAACACTTATGTTACATTTCTTTTTGTTTGACTATTAAAAGAAAAAGAAAGCTAGAAGGAAACATAATGAGAGAAATGGGTTCGCTGACTTACATAAAAAGTTGAGTTTCTTTTCTATTTTTTTTTTTAACTTACAAACAAAAATAAATCAATAAATAAATATATATATATATATATATATATATTATAATTAAATATTAAGATATATTATTACAATCATTATTATATTATCTAATCACTCTTACACACATCACATTATTTACTTCTAAATCTAATTTGATAAAAAAAATTTATCTACTCTCGTCGTAATTTAATTGACAGGTAAATTTTTCAGCAACAAGTGACATTTTAAAATTTTATTCGGTAATAAATTTTTTCCATAACTAAATTAAATTATGCTCTAATAAATAATTTTAATCGGTTCTCCATATATATATATATATATATATTAAACATATTACTAATTCTAACAAAAAATATTTTTGGTACTTAATTCATAAAATATTAATTGAGGTAAAGGCCTAAGCAATTCTACATAAAATACATTAAAATTGCATAAATTAGAGTTTAGAAAATTCAGGGTCTTACATTACTACCCCTTAAAATTAGTTACGTTCTCGAAACTACACGTCGATAAACAAATGAAGGTGTTGTTCCCAAATCTTAACCTCCAGTTTCTAAGTTGCATCTCCAGTACTTGGATTCTAGATCACTTTGGCTAACAAAACTTCTTTGTTCCTTAACCACTTAATCTTCTTGATCTCAATTCTTATAGGTAGGACATCAAATGACAAGTTATCCTTTAGTTGAATTGTGTCTGGTTCGATCACATGCGACAGATCTAGAATGTATTTCCTTAATTGCGATATGTGAAAAACATCATGAATATTGGATAATATCCGAGGTAATGCAATCTGATAAGCCACAGGTCCAATTTGTACAGTAATGTGGTATGGTCCAATAAACTTTGGGGTTAATTTACTTGATTTATGACTCTGCCAACTCCTTTGGTAGGTGTAACTCTCAGAAACACATGGTCACCTTGATCGAATTCTAAAGCTTTACGATGCTTGTCCGCATAACTCCTCTGACGATCTTGTGAGATCTTCATTTTCTGCTTTATCTTCTTGACCTTATAATTAGTATGTTATACCATTTTAGGTCCTATAATCATAGTTTCACCATCTGAAACTTGCGTCCATACAGAGCCTCGTATGGGGCTATTCCAATACTTGCGTGGAAACTATTGTTGTAGATAAACTCAAACAACAACAATACATCATCCCAACTTCCTCTATGATCTAATACACATGCTCTCAATAAATCTTCCAAGGACTGAGTTTTTCTCTCAACCTGTTTGTCCATTTGTGGATGATATGCTGAACTCAATCTTAGTTTCCTTCCCAACACTTCATACAACGTTCCCTAAAAGTGCAACATGAATTTCGCATCACAGTCTGATACAATAATCGATGGTACTCCGTGTAATCCCACTATCTCAGCATGTAGATCTCTTTTAGCGCTTATCTACCTTATATATGGTCTTTACTAGTACAAAGTATGCGAATTTAGTTAATTGATCCACTATCACCTAAATAGAATCATTATTTCTCCTTGTTTTTGGCAATCTAGTTATAAAGTTCATGGAAATGTTGCCCATTTCCATTCATTTCTATCTAAAGGTTGTAACATTCCAGCAGACCGCTGATGTTCCACTTTCAGTTTCTGACAAGTTAAACAAGTTGATACATACTCCGCTACATGTCTCTTCATTCTTGGCCACCAATAATTCTGTCTCATGTTCTGATACATCTTTGTTGCTCTAGGATGGATACTCAATTTGCTTTTATGAGCCTCTTCTAAAATTGTTTTCCTCATATCTACAACTGCAGGTACAAAAATCCTCCCATTACATCTCAAAATATTATCTGCTCCAATCTTAAACTTAGTTGTCTTCCCTTGCACTATTAGGTTCCTCTTCTCTTGGATTAATGTGTCATCTTGAAAATTCACAATGTCTTTAAGTAGACTACTCAAAATCTTAATCATTCTGAATTTCAAAATCTTCGCTGCAAACTCTACGTCCAAGTTTAGGTCTCTAAATGTTTTCCACAACTCTTGTTGTCTACCCATTATTGTCGAAGACACTAACACACTCCTTCTACTCAACGCATCAGCCACCACATTGGCCTTCCCAGATTGGTACTGCAATGTGAAATCAAAATCTTTGAGAGTCTCCATCAATCTTGTCTGACGCATGTTCAATTCCTGTTGATGAAACAAATCTTTCAAACTCTTATGGTCACTTAACACCATGATCATGCATCCATATAAGTAGTACCTCCAGATATTTAATTCAAAAACTACATTAACAATACTGGTGAGGCTGTCAACTTTTTCTTTAGTAACTGAAATTTTTTCTCATACTTCTCTATCCATGCAAACGACTGATCCTTTCTAGTGAGTTGTGTCAATGGAGCTATAATCTTAGCAAAACCTTCAATAAACCTCATGTAGTATACTGCCAGTCTGAAAAAACTTCATATGTTTGTGTTAGTCTTAGGCTGTTTCCAAGCAACGATTGTCTCAATCTTTGTTTCCTTGGTTATCACATGTCCTAAGAAGTTCACTTCTTCTAGCCAAAACTAGCACTTTTACAGATTTGCATACAATTGCTTATCGCGTAAAACTTTAAGAACTTGATGCAAATGCACTCCATGTTCTTCCTTAGTCGTTGAATAACTTAATATATTACGATGAACACCACAACAAACTTATCTAGAAATGGGCTAAAGATTTTAATCATGTAATCCATAAAAGTTGTTGGTGCATTGGTAACTCCAAATGGCATAACAGGATATTCATAATGTTCGGGTTCTGAAAATAGTTTTCTGAATATCTCCTTCTCTTACTCGAATCTGATGGTAACTTGACATCAATTCAATCTTTGAAAACATTGCGGTTGCTCTCAACTGATCCATTAAATCATCGATATGTGGTAAAGGATAACGATTCTTAATAGGAACCTTATAAAGTTGCCTATAATCCACACATAAGCGTGAGTTTCTATCCTTCTTCTTAACTAACAATATTGGAGCTCCCCATGGTGACGCACTTGGTCTAATAAATCCTTTCTACAATAAATATTCAATTTGGCCCTTGAGCTCATTCAATTTCAATGGCGACATCTGATACGGCACAATCGAAATAGGTTTGGCTCTTGGGTGTAGATCAATGAAGAACTCCACCTCTCTAAATTATAGTAATCCTGGAATTTCTATTGAAAATACGTCTAGGTACTCTTTGACAAGCACCACGTCTTCTATGATCACATTTATATTTCCCTCCACATTAGCTAATGAAATCAACTCTTGAGTTCCTTCTCTCAGCGACACTCCCAGTTTGTTAGCAGCTAGATATCGAACGACTCTTGGCTTAAGGAAAAAAAAAATTTGCAAGCAGAATCCAAGATTACATAATGATACGACATCTAATCCATACCGAGAATGACCTTGAGTGATTGTAGGGGTAAACAAATCAAATTAATCCACAAGTCTCTATTCTGAATAGCTACTTGACAGTGTAAACATGTAGTATTTATGGTCAAAGTCTTAACATGTGTGGAAACAACCAAATCAAAAGGCAAGGAAGATATAGATAGCTTGAAACGATTCACAATGTCCATAGCAATGAAGGAATGGGTTGCCCTCGAATCAAAAAGTGCAGTTAGAGTGTTACCTGCAATCTTGCATTCTCGTTTGATCAATCTGCTAGATTGATTTCCAACTTCAGCACCCATGCAATAAACATGTCCTTTAGCAGTAGGATGAGTAGCCCTAGTTGCATTCAATGTTGGTTCCATCTTCGGAGCCTTGCAACCCTTTGCAAAGTTCCCTGGATTCTGGAAATTGTAGCAGGGAAGACTCTTATCAACATATTCACCCACCGTCGTATTTCCCTAAACTTCCTTTTAAACGACTCCCAGTTCATCTCCTCATGAGCTGATCCCATCAGAAGCCTTGTACTTCTCCCCTAATATTTTGCATCCCCTAGTAGCAGATACGTAGAATAGTTAACCTTCACCCCTACCTAACAATTAATCATTTTGAACATCTTTTCTACTTCCTGAATCCAATGGTCGGCTTTTTTTGGGCTTTCATCGCCCCCGAACTTTGGAGGATTGTGACGACGAAAATCTTCAAATCCCCTTGACTCAACAACACAAATCTCTCTTTCCCTCTTCTCTAGATCTTGTAGAGTATTTGTAGTTGTTTGTGTAGCAACAGAAGCAACCATGTTATTCATAGTTTCATCCATTTGATCATCACTGTTGATGTTGATTGTTGCAGCGTTGTTCCTTCTTGGAGGCATTATTTTCTACAAAACCAACATGTAGAATAAATCATAACACCACTTTGAAGAATTCCAAAAAGTAACTTTCGACTTCATCAACACAACAATTACACAAGTCCTAACATCTCAATTAAGTTACCCCGACACATGATTAGATAACGGCTCCCAACCAACAGGTCGAACTACAATCTAACCAAAGCTCTGATACAACAAGGTAAGACCCCAATTTTTAACAGCACGAGTGCATTTTTTTTTTAAAAATCAAATTAATAAAATATTATGTCATAACTTAAAACGACAAGAGTGATAAATAATTACATCATACACACAAACAAGCTAAAAAAGTTTTTAGGCTAATAGTCTACAATATACAAATAGAAAATACACCGGGGCTACGAGACCTATCAGCATCGCTCATATCCCTAGGGTATTCTTGGCAGACACCTGCACAAAAGTACTGCTCCAAGAATACTCTCCCCCCATGGTTACGTCAAAAAAATGAAACATGAATGCATCAAAAAGTCAACAGTCAGGTTTTGCCATAGGTATAGTCATCTCAAAACGAAATATGTACAACCACCAAAAGAAAGACATTAAGGCCCAATACAACAAAAACCTAATCTGATCATCCACTAACAACTAGAATAACATGGGTGACCTCCATACACAACACAAGTTCCTTCTGGCGCAGTATCTCTCCTCGAAGTAACTTCTTCCTCCTCATCATCCATAGAGGGATCAATCTCCTCAAAAGTCAGGTCCTCCAACAAGAAATATTGCCCCAACTTTCCTACTTGTCCTCACAACTCTCCCCGTATACGTAGCCCAGCTTGAGATGGATTGTATGCTCAAGCAGTCGGTGAAAGCCGGTAAGGGAAGTCTAAACAGGTTTCCGTCGTCAAGGTAACAGTTAGTGGAAAAAACTCAAGTATCATTTGAGGGCAAAGCCCAATTTCCACAATAATGTAAAAGGTCATCAAATAAAATTAACAATTAACATTTAACCATTATGTCATAAAGACAAGAATAACACTTAACAATTACGACATGATAACGAACAATAACAGAATATGTATATACAAATATCATATTATAACAAACATTACTCGCATGCCAAGCACCCCAATGCGATGCTTATATGCCAATGCACATGATTCCAAAATTTCCAAACCCTCTTCGAGAGTTGTAAATCATAAATGTACCGTCTCTCACAGACGAGTACTAATTACCGAGGTGCCACCTATCACAAATTAGCACGATTTACTAAAGTGCAGTAAATCACATACCTACACAACTAAAAATCCTCATAACGATAAGATGGACCAATCAATTCATGACATCATCTCGTACCCATCACGGTCACCACTAATATTGTGGCCTATAACGGTCATCACTAATTATGAAATGCATAAGTATATTCTAACCCTTTCACAACAATCATTATGTAAATGTAGCTATTAAAAGACTCCCCTTTTAATATTCATTACACACTAATAATTTTTCATACTTTTCACAGAGCATACTCTCAAGACATATTCTCCTCAATAAAATTCAAAATATATAGCAACACGTACTTTCACTCAAGAATGCATCATCCGATCTATATTAAGCATCACATATTCACACATCAATCATACATCAATCACATATAAGGTCCCTATGTGCAAACTAAAAATTTGAAAGGAGCCCTTACCTTAGTTATAGTTTTTTCAACCATTATCACTACCACAATCGAAGACAGCAAAAAATCTCGCTCGTGCTGACAACTTCAATCAAATGGTGTTTGACGTAGTCAAATTAGTCCCTGAAACTTTAACTACCTTACAAATTCTTTCTTACTCCTAACCTTTTTAGAGTGTATTTTACTAAACTAATTTACAACATGTTTGATCCACTATATTTTTAAAAAAACTAAAAGTTTAATCGTAGTATTTATCTCATAACTACACAATCACACAAAACAAATATCAATGAATATTTTCTAATTTCAAAGTTCTAACTCTTTGAAATATTTTCATCCTTTTCAAAATATATATTTTTCAACAAAGTTTGTATTTCAATACCTGAAACTTTGAGTTTTTTTTTTTTTTAAAAAAAAAATCTTACTCAAGACTTTAACCTTTACTTAATAAATTTGAAACTTTAATTAAAATCAGGCAAACTTTTCTAAAAATTGAAAGTATACATATACAAACTGGAAACCACAAGTCACTACTTTTCCTTTAATCATAAGTTCAAACATTTGTTAATCATATTTATACATTCTTAATCATCAATCATAAAGATTATTCTTGGAATTGCATATACTAAGAAAAATCATTCTTCTTTAATTACCACAACAATATTAATGTATCAGAGTTCTCCTCAGTGCTAACTCGTTGCCAACGGTCTTGATTCCTTTTTGAAACTCAAGGAGCTAATTAGATAAATATAAATATTTATAACAATTTATTCACAACTTAAATTTATCTAACCACAACAAAATTCCAAAATTATATCTTTTTGGCACTCCAAACTTTTAAAACCAAAAGATTTAAATTATTTAGTTCAAACCAACTAAAATGAATATTTTCCAAATCACTAATACACATACTCGACTATTAAAGCACAAAAAATTTGAGTTAATAAATTACTCTAAACTTTTTATTTTTAAACACTGTCCAAGAGTAATTAAAAAGTAACATTTTAAACTCTAAACATTTTAATTTCAACCTAATTTTTTGCTCAAACTATTTAATTTGGTTAAAATTTAAACTTTTTAACAACTATAATTTTTTTTTTTTGTAAAATTTCAACTTCAGTTAAAACTCATTTATTTGAAAACAACTCATTACATAACTCAAACACATTAATTTTAAACTCAAACTTTCTACTCCAAACTTTCAAAGGAAGAAACTTTATCAAATTAAACTTTAATTTGAAAATATCCATATCAAAACTTTTAACAAAAAGAAATTGAAGTTTTTTTTTTAAATCTTTATCACCATTGTTATTCCTTTTCTATTACACAATCATGAAAAAAAAGATTTTTGTTACAAAACTCCATGAATACACCTGGCTAAAATGGGTTTGTATTTCCACTCATATAACTAGAATCATTTCTAAAGCTTGAAACATATTCTAACATTAGTAAATTAACTCCTCTAAATTTCCTCGATCCTTCCTTATATACAAGCTTCTTGAGAATAAAAATTATACAAAAAAAAAAAAAAATCTTCCCCCACAAACTAACACAAGCATATGGCCTAAAAGGGAAAAAGTGGGAGAAAAAGAAACTTACAACCCAAGGCAACCACCAGCACTACAATACCAAGATGAAAAATTTTGATTTAAGGACTTTCTCCTAATTTCTCTTAGATTTATCTCAAAATGAAGATTTCTCTCTCAAAAAATCACTCACCTACACTTATGTTATATTTCTTTTTGTTTGACTAATAAAAGAAGAAGAAAGCTGGAAGGAAACATAATGAGAGAAATGGGTTCGTTGGTTTACTTAAAAAGTTTAGTTCCTTTTCCTTTTTTTTTTCTAACTTACGAACAATAAAAATAAATAAATAAATATATTATAATTAAATATTTAGGTATGTTACTACAATCATCATTATATCATCTAATCACTCTTACGCATGTCATATCATTAACTTCTCAATCTAATTTAATAAAAAAAAATTTACTCTCATCGTAACTCAATTAAGAAGTAAATTTATCAGCAACAAGTGATTTAAAAGTTTTGTTTGATATTAAATTTTTTTTCGTAACTTTATTAAATTATGCTCTAATAAATAATTTTAATCGGTTCTCCAAATATATAAATATATATATATATATTCAAATATTCTAAACATATTACTAATTCTAACAAAAAATATTTTTGGTACTTAATTCATAAAATAAAAATTGAGATAAAGGCTTACACAATTCAACACAAAATACACTAAAGTTGCATAAATTAGAGTTTAGAAAATTTAGGGTATTACACAACACACCTGTGAGAACTATCAATAAAGGACCCAATCAAATGTGGTTACCTAAGAATAAGATAATCTATCTTGAAGATATCCTAAAAAAAATTGAAACACCAATCATGGTATGTTGGCAATGGATGTCCATGATACATGACGAGAGAATAGTGTATAATCCAACACTTGACTCTCAATGAATAAGGATTTGGAGGAAAGCATAAGGGTAATATCATAGGTTGGGGTCAATTAAGTGATATTGATTATGTTATAGTCTTCAATCAAAAGTCCTGTAAGGCAATTAGTCACACAAATAGATCCATACTACTTAGTAGCCATATGCAAAGCAATATTTATAACATAAACTTATCAGATTTAGAAAAACAAGAAGTAAAGCATCTCATGTCAATGAATGATGAACAATTGATCTGACACAAAAGGTTGAGACATGCCAACTTGTGATTAACTTCAAAGTTGAAAAGACTCAACCTTGTTAGAGGTTTTCCAAACTTGTTAGAGGTTTTCTAAAGCATGTCAGAAAGGGAAACAAATAAATTCATCATTTGCTTCAAAGAATGATGATTCCACTTCTAAACCACTTTAACTTTTGCACAATGATTTATTTCGTCATGCAAGAGTTGCTTCTATTAGCATTAAAAGGTATGGAATTGTTATTATTGATGACTATTTCATATGAACATGAGTAGAGTTCCTTAAACAAAAGGACAAGTCACACAAGGTTTTCACTACCTTTGCAAAAAGGGCAAAATGAAAAAAATAATTGTATTACAAAAATTCGTAGTGATCATGGTGGTAAATTTGAAAATAAACCTTTTGAAAATTTCTATGAAGAGAATCAAATTTTACATAAATTTTTTACAGCTAGAACATCCCCACAAAATGGTTTTGTAGAAAACAAAAATAGATCTATTTAGCAAATGACACACACTACCCCAACAAAATGGGGAAGAGAATGAAATGAATGATCCCAAGCACTTTTGGGCAGAGGATGTAAACACTGCATGTTATATTCATAATAGAATCACTATGAAACCTATTTAAAATAAGATTGCTTATGAATTATGAAAAGGAGTATAACCCAACATTTTTTATTTTCATCTATTTGATTGTATATCTTAGTGATTCCTGTCAAGATCATTCAACAAACCATCACTGTTATTACCATATATTTGGATGAAGGTATAATAATGGAGAATGGATATAAATCTACGGTTGGCTCTACAAAAATCAACAAGGAGATTTTTGAAGATCTCAAATTCAAGTCCAATTCAGTGCATCTAAAGCCCTGATACATGATGTTTTTGAAGATTTTAATTGGTTGTATGGTGCCTAAAGGTGGCTCTATTAACCATATCAGAAAAGACCACATGGGATTGATGTGGAATATTTCCAGTAAGATCAAGACTAATATGCAAAACTTGATACTTAAGCACAAGAGGTCATGTATCGTCGATTCCATATCAACCAAGATCAAAACAATCCCCTACTCAAAACTAATCACAATTGTGCTAATGATAACACATCTCATTACAAAACTAGACAAAGTAGGAGGAGAAATTAAGGATGAACACTTGGTGTTCTATAAGTTAAAAAAAAAAAAGGAAAATGGCAGCCAAGGTAACTACTAAATTATAAAAGGAATGAGATGATGATAACTCCAATGAGGATGAAGCAAGACTCATCTTAAGTAAGACACCTAAGGTAAATCCTAAGTCTAATCATTCTTTTATTAATATTAGTAATGTTAGTGATAATGATATGAGTCAACCTGCACCTACTACCCATAACCAAACTTTATGTGCAACCCGCTCTAAACAAAAACCAACAAACCCTTCACCTACCTCTACACCCTTAAATAAACAACATCACATACATTTACTAGTTTTCTCTAACTCTAATTTAGATACAAACACCACATATAAAATGGTTGAGAAAACCTCAACAGAAAGGTTTGTAGCCATTAGGTATAGATTAAACTTCAATCCTCTTGATAAATTTCGAACCTCCACATTGTCACCTTCACACAAAATACCCTCCATAAACATCTACATAAATAACTAGTTAAACCTCACTGATTTCTTCCAAACCTATGCTCATGGATCCTAATCACACAATAACTGAGATAGTAACTCAAGTTGTCAATGATCTTATGTACTCTCAACTTTCCTCTATGCAGATGTTATTTATCTTACTATTCCTTTAATGTTTTTTCTACTCTTTTTGTCTAAAAACAAAATAGGGATAAAAGTTGAGATAATTTCGACTCTTGTCAAAATATTATATATCGCTCTCCTTCTTTTAAACCTACTCATATTATATGGGAACTTTATTTTGAAATATTATGCATATGTTATATTTTGAAAAGAAAAATTATTCACAAAAATAGATGTTTGTCATCATAAAAAAGGGGGAGATTGTTAGAACCAAAGGAGTTTGAAGAACAACGACCCTTAATTATTTTGATGATAACAAAAATTATTTTGTGGGAACAATTTATAGTTCCAACAAAATTGTTTAAGTCTTCAAACCCTCTGTTAAAGGTTTTAAAGTTTATGTTGCACCTAATGATGAGAAGAATGAAACAAAAATAAGGCTATGCTATAAAGAATTTGTTAAAAATTGTGTGACTCTAATCAACGTGCTCTTAGTGCGCCTTTGAAAATTTGATTATACAAATTTGCTCTAATTATTTTTGTCGCATAAATCTAGAAAACTAGTTGATAATTTGGTAAACGCGTCAGGGCAACACTTGACATTGTCAATGCTTTGATAAAAGGTAAACTTTTTTAAGTCAATCATCCGAGCCTAGAAACCATGAAGAAGTCAACATCTGAACATCCTTTACTCATAAAAAATTGACTTATCCTTTAACTGAAAAAACACAGGACATCCTCTGAAAATGTCATCCAATGCTTTTCATGTCACTTCCATCAAGATATGTTGAATTAATTCTGAAAAAGAATTTGGATATGTTTTTAATGTTGGATTATAGAAGATTGAGATAATTCATTATTTTACATGCTGATTTTATGTAATCACATCAACAACTAGAAACCCTAAGGATGTTGAAGTCTCTCCATAAAAGGACGTGTGACATTCACTGCAAAATACACATACGAGAATCCTACTACTTCCTTAATATATCAATCCTTAAAAAACCAAGTATTATTTTCGAAGTACTAAAAAACTACAAATATGTTATTTTAGCATACTTTGTAAACAATACGTTGTGAGAGTTATTCAGAAAACAACCGTAAACACTTCTTTGTAATTTAGCCCTATTGGGGCCTCTATCCTCAACAACTTGATTGTATTAAGCTAAAAGATTGAGAAGATTCAAACACAGCCAGTGTGACTAGTAGATGTTGAGTTGACGTGTAGCACATTTGGTGATTAATGGATGAAATCCTTCATAGTGACGGGACTACACATAGTTACCATGTTGGTGTGAACCAAGATAAATTTGCTTGTGTTTCATCTCCTTATCTCTTTATTTATTTTCTCTTTATCACGTTTTACTTTACCATATGATATGGATTTGGATTTTTCCTTATGAGTTGAAGGATCTAACCAAGTGATACTTTCAAACAAAGTAGCAAATAAAATGGAGAAAAACCAACAAGAAAATATGGAGAATGAAGAAAATGGTAGAAATCGCCACACTCCACAAGGAATGATAAGATCAAGGTAGAATCACCATAAGAGTAAGAGGCTCTTGATAAGATCTAAGTTTAGTGTAAAGAAGAACCCTACAGAGCATTTCTCTAATTTCACCCAAATTTTTTTCTTCTCTTTCAAAAAGTCCTCCTGGTCTTACAAAGAAAAGGCATATATAACCTAACATAAAATGGCATGGTGTCTAAGTTACACACAAATAATGACATTGTGCCTAATCTACCAAATATTTAGCCACACACAAAAGTCAACATAGATCCTAATTATAAGATATGATTATTACATCCCAAATTAAAAAATAAGTTTTATGGTATTCCTATGACCAAGAGTTTTATGGTATTCATGTAAGGTTGGTCTACATCATCATATATTTTATCAGAAGTTTTTAAAAACCTTAAAAACCCAATTCAAACCTTTTTTTCTTTTGTCTTTCCCTATTTAGGAAGATGAGTTTTTAACCGATGCATCAGTGGGATCTTGCAATGTGGACCCAACATTTATTACTGCAATGGTAGAATGTTGGAGAACAAATATACACATGTTTCATCTTCCAATAGGAAAGTGTACAATATTTGTTGAAGATGTTGTGTTACAGCTAAGTCTATCTGTCAATGAAAGACTAGTAGTTGGAGGTGGCATTTTACATTGGGACGAAAAATGCCAACAACTTTTGGGTCTAATTCCTACCAAATACTGGATGTTGGGGCAATCCTTCAAAATTAAATGGTTGAAAGATATATGGGCTCATTTTCTAGATAATGCAAATTGCTAAGCAGGTACAAAAACATTGTACAGCTTGCTTGTTGCCCTTGATTGAGGGTTTAGTGATCCCAAAAAAATCTTGTAGTAGAGTTTATTTGATGTACCTCCTCGTGTTGAAACATCTCCAACATGTGCGACTATATAGTTAAGGTTCATCCGATTTGACAAACTTATATAGACAGATGTGTCGTGCAACTGGATCGCTTTATGCATGTATGGGTGGATGTACAATGCTCCTTCAATCTTCGGTATGGTATCAAATCCCATATAGTGCCCAAGATTATCCTACAGATACCTTATTTCCATTAGCAAAGTTGTAAAACAATTTCAATACTAATCCAATATACCAAGGATACTACACTTGATACCTAATAATGTTATATTCTTTTTCTAGATGGGTTGCATGGGACTAATCCATCTTAGAACTCCAAACGGTGACGTTGTTGGTTATATATCAGACATTGATCACATGTAACAATTTTAAGTTAAAAATTTCATTTTTCAATAAAATCTATACTAATTATTTTGTTTCTTTACTAAATGGGCTTGTTTTCTCCAGCTCTCGTGGATGCCATATAGGGGTCTTGCAAAATTCTTACCACATGAAGCATATAAGTATTCAATGATATGGACTTCCAGAAATTCTTTAATTTGTTTCCCAATTGTAGATTGGCATCAAACATATAGAGTCACACTATAATTTGGATTTTCACAGCATATACCAGATGATCCTATAAATATTGGTACACTTCATTATCAAGAAATGCAAGAGAATAACCATGAAAATAGGAAAGGTAGACATGTTGCATGGATTCAAGTTTGGAACAGAACGAATAAGGCAATGTCTAATAGTTCAACCAATACATGGATCCCCCATGACAATATAGAAATGTGTGTTATGACTTAGACACAACTCCAATCTTAACTTATCCATTCCACCATTTCGGGGGTATCCACAATGTAGTGTTGTGGAAGAGCCAAATGTTAGTCCTAATAGATTGTTATAGCGGTCACAATGACAAAGGTGTAATAGACATTGCCCACTAACTCCCGTAGTTAGCATAAAATATGAAGTGCCATAACCACATCGCCATTAATTTTCTTTCACTCTAATACAACAACAATTTGAACTGACAAGACAATCATTTGAATTTATGTCAACCCAACAATATGATCGTTGAAAATGTCTATTGGAACCAAGTTTTTTTCCACTTAGAGTTTCAATGTTAACAAAAGTATTTTATGAGAACAAGAAAAGTTCTTCATAAAGTATGAAAAAATTGGAAGAAGAAAATCAGAGGAAGGTACCAGAAGCAGCGACTAGAGTTTACCACCAGAGGATACCACATAGGATATAACCCGAGGAAGTGACCAAAGGAAGTAAAAAGGTTAGAGGAAACAAAATCAAATCAGTCAATGAAATGCATGCTTTGAAAATGAAAACGCATCTACATATTAAGGTTATAAAGATTGCATCTAATATCTTAGTCTGATGTCTCTATTCTAATGTTTGGGTTTGAAGTCTAGGTATGAAGATTAGGTATTAGAGTGTGTTTATGCATCTGCCTCAGAAGACTCAGCATGCTTCTGGAAATAGTACTTTTGCATGCTATAATGACAAATAGTTTTGCATGCTCTGATGAACAATTCTCATGCACGTTCTGATGAGCAGTACTTATGTGTGCTTTGATGAATCAATATTTCATCATGTCTCTAATGAACAGTAACTTTAGTATACCTCTAAAGTCTAAAGCCACTCTTCATGCCTCCACTTGAAAGTTATTTCTGTTCTCTCTAATGACTGCAATATGTTCCAAGAATGTTGTCTCTGAAGTTGCAATGATTTCAACATGTTCCAAAGTACTGAAGTAAAAATATGAATTATAAGGAAGGGGGGTTTCAATTATAATTGTCCCTTTTTAAAAAAAATTGCTTTAAAAATAAGATCTCAGGTTAAGATTGATCTTTACAGTGATGAAGATCAATCTTTACTTTGTAGAAGATCAATCTTAAGTTTGCAGAAGATCAATCTTTAAAACAGCAAGATCAATTTTACCAAAATGAAATATGATTGTAAAGCATAAAATAAATAGAGATAGAGATAGAGAGATCACACAAGGATATATCCTGGCTCACCCAATCCGGGTTACGTCCAGTCCTCATAACCGTGAGATTTTTCACTAAGTGTTCAAACCAAGATCCTTCTTGGTTTTCATGGATCAATCTTGATCTTTACACAATTCCTACCCTTCTACCTAGAAAGGATTTCTACCTTACTGTTTGTAAAGATTTTAACAAGCTGTCTTTCAAACATGAAAGGATTTTGCAACTTACGCAAGATTTGTCAAAGCAACCTTGAGTTACAAAGTGGTGATTTTGAGGCTATTTAGAATTTGATATTTACTCAACTCTTGTTTGAGAAATATACTATGTGGATGGACATCTATTGTGAATGATTACAATACAGAAATTAAAACAAAACAGCAAGCTATAAGAAAAGGGATTGAGACACATGAGTATGATCAAAAAGATTGATCTTTTGCTTGGTGCTGATTGTTCTATTTTGTTCTTCAACTTGCAGCTGCATTTATAGACTCTAAGAAGGCTTAGGAGAGCTAATATGGCCGTTGGAAAAGGACCAGCTGTCATGAAAGAGTTGTTGGAAAATCTGTCATAACTTAAGGTTGATCTGCTGCATCAAAAGATTGATCCAGGATTGATCTTTTGGTTTGTGATGAAACAACTTGTTCCCTATGATTTGTGTCAGTTTGTCAGCCTTGAGTACATGCTTTTCTGTCATGTGTGCAGGCTTTAGAATAGTTCAAATCAGTAGTATACTTCACTACTTGTAGCCTTGTACTTGCACTTGCTTTATATGTAGAATGATCTTTGTATTATGCCTTTATTGAAGCATGTCTTGATTCTTCAAATTCTTGAACAAGTGTGACTTGGATTGATCTTTTGCTGATTCTATATGAGAGTGTATGATGAATATTGTTTCCAGGATTGATCCTTTTATGTGGAAACTGATTATCCTTGCAAAGATTGTTCTTTGTTTCTTAGCAGAAGATAAAGATCAATCTTTGTCTTTAAAAGATCAATCTTTCGTTTTCTAGACTGTTTAAAGATCAATCTTCAGGACTGTTTCCTTTGCTTTGATTTGTGATGTTTGATATCTATCTTGTTTTAACACACTCAAATGCACATGTTAAATACCAAAACACTTAGATTCATAATTAGAATTCTTAATTAACTTTTTTGTTTGTTTTCATCAAAACATTAAATTGAGATTTTTTCTCAACAAGTACTGCCTCTCATTTGTAGTACAATGTGAAATTGCACTAACTCTGATAATGAAACAAAGGTGAAGTTTCCTAAGTCACTAATTCTAAATCACACAATCTACCTTTTACTTTCATAAAAACAAATAATATAATATCTGACTCCAATAATCAAGTTATACTCTGATGAAGAAAAGATAATACCTCTGATGAAAATTCAACGATTCTGATAAAAAGAAGGGAGATGCATAGAAGGGTTTATGAGGACGGAATGCAACATGTGTAAAACCCACTACTCAAGGATACAAACAAAACGGTTTGAGTGGGAATAGACTTAAAAGGAAGGTCTTGGAAGATTGAATGTGTTAATTTGGATATCTTGTCTTGTTTTTTTTACAAAACTCGACCTAATCAATTAATTGGAGAAAGGGGAGACTATATTGGAGTTAACTCATCTATAAACTTGACATACAAAGAAAGGCTAGGGTGAAAGTGAAACGTCACTAATGGAAGAAGACTTTACGTTATAATATTATAACATTTGTTTTATTTTTTTTTTTTTTTTTTTGCAACTTTTTCATTTGTCAATCATTGGAAGAGCACCTACACCGTTTTGGCCTTGACTCTTGTGGGCTTTTTTTGGTATGAATCTATTAGAGCACATGGTCGTCCAAAACGCCTATACCCTTTGTCCTTGATGTTTGGGGGATTTGCTAAAAACTAATCTTGTAAACCATTTTGTCATCCTAAGCGTTTACGCCCTTCGACTTTGGTACTTAGAGACTTTGTTCGGTACTAATATATTATATCGCTTGGTCAACATAGAAATATAAGAAGTGCAACATGTACTCAAAAGTAGGTTGAAGATACTAAACTCATCAATCAACTAGAACAATAGTCGATCAAATATGAGTGGGGTCAACCCCGACCAATCCTATGAGCCACGATTGTAGCATGCTTACACCCTCAATTATGTACAATTTTAATCATTAATAGGCATTAAGAACTTTGGCAAAGACCGCACAACTAAATTTGGATTGGCCTACTACGATGCAAGGGGTTGAATCGTAATTTTTAAACCACTATATTTTTTAATGGCAAGAAAGAGATAAACAAACATTTTTTTTCTTTTTTGCACAGCAACAATCAAACTTTTACTTACTAACCGAAATATTATATTGGCAACTACTAAAATTTAAAAAATTTAAGGTTATTATATTCGCAACTACTTAAAGTTTTCGACCTTAAAAATTCTAATGACTTAGATCTTTGTTCTTACATATAACAATATTACACAATAAGATACATTTATTATTTAAATTATTTTTTTATCTTCATTTAATGTTTATCTTTTTAAATACTAGTTGGCATACTTAATGTCCCGCACTTTTCAATAAGCAGATGTATTTGTAAAAAAATTCAAATAGTGATAGTTATACACATGTTAACTGTTTTTGACTTCTTAAAAAAGATCACCGTGTACACTACAATTTTTTTTATAACGTGATCACGACATTTCATAGAAAGTAATAAAGATTTAATGTAGAAATTTCTTAAAACAAAAAACAAATGAATCAAAGGTATTTTGATCAGCAACCCTTAATAATCATACAGACACACAAAAATCTACCATTGATTGATTGATATTTGTTCTTCAATGACAAACAAAACATGAACTCTATAAGTCATAATAAAATATCAGTATCAATCAAAAGAATATTTTTAAGAATTCAACTAATATTCAAACACTCCTAATTTTCATACACATTTTCAAGACTTCATTTTCTCTCTATTTTATTTTTCTATTACATAATTAATATAACTACGCCAAAAAAGCATTATAATATATAGTGCTCAACACTTCTCTTAGAGTATTTTAACAATGCTTTTCTTAAAATATGATGTAATAAGGGCACATAAAGCGCGTTTGTTATACTACTTTTACAACACTTTTTAAAAAAAGCGATGTAATAGATGCATTCAAAGAGCGCTTGTAATCCTAGTTTTACAGCGCTTCTTGAGAAAAAACATTGTAAATCTTTACTAAAAAGCGTTGCCTGTAATACTAATTTAACAACACTTCTTTCAAAAAAATGTTGTAATAGGTGCATTCTTATACTACTTTTACAACGCTTTTTCAAAAAAGCGTTGTAATAGGTGCATATTTATACTAGTTTTACAACACTTTTTATTAAAAGCGTTGTAAATCTGATTGTCATTTTTTAAGGGCATTTTTAAAAAAGCATTGGTTTGTATAAATAGGTATTTATTGGCATTTGTTTTTTAGAAGCATTGTCTCTCAATATTTTTCCAAAATCATATTCATCAAACACATATTGACACAATTGCAATTTTTTAATTCAAAACATATTCACAGCAACAAGTTCAATTACATCAGTACTATATTAAGGACATATTCACAACAACAATATTATATTCACAACAATTACATATTCACAATATCAATTACATATGAACAACTACAATTATGTCAGTAATTAAAATAATGATCAGCAATTTCCAGCATGTCAATTTCCCAGCAATTTCTTATTTTACCCTATTATAACAAAAAATAAAATAAACTAGTTAAAATAATTAACACCTATTAACAAATTATATAACTTTCAGTTCGATCAAATACTGACACAATCTTCCTTTATCTCAATAGGATCACTTTCACAGTATGTTGAATTGGAGTTTTCAAAGTACTATGTGATATAATATTTGAACATAAATACGTTAGAATCAAATATATATATATATATATAGTTTATATATGAAAATAAAAATATAATGAAAATAACGTACCTTTTTCGGAATTATATTTATATTCATATCAACAATCTCTTTCATAAATCACAGTATATAGCATCCGCAGTCTATGTTGTTAGTTTGAAGAGGGTACTATAAAATAAAACATATATGTCAATAAATATTTATGCATTGATTGTAAATGAAATTTTAAAGGTATATAATTAAGCTCTATAACAAAAATTTCAAACCTTTATTGGAATCCATGTGATGTTGTATGACTTATGCTTCGACACTGTAGCACCACTTTAGGCGCGACAAAACTTGTAAAGCACTATCAAATAAAAGGGATTATCATTCAATTACCAAACACATTATTTATATAGATAAGAAATAAATGAATATTAATTACGTATTAAAGATATTCTTTATATCCGAGTGATTGTTATAATGATCGTGCAATGGATCTAAATAGTATATAATTTTAGATGTGGCATTGATCGAAAACAAAACCCAATGCTGCCTACACCAACAAAAATTTGGTTGGTTACTTTGTTTACACAACTGATAAAGTATCATAAATTAAAAAAGATGTAGATAAAGAATATATAATTACCCTGAATAATATGGCGTAAGGAATAGTTTATTCTTCTCTTTATTTTCCAAAAGTATATCAACAATATATTTTTTTTATGTCAACATGATCGAGTTTAAACATGGACATCTTATAGGGGAATAAGAATGAAAATCTATCTGACAATTTACGCATGCACACCAACTTTTCATACAAAAATCGTCAATAAAAATATCAAATTAGATTAATTAGCAATAAATGTGGCTGCAATTAAAATTATTTACCAACAAATTAGCTTATGGGTAGTGATGCAATTACCTAATGTATATGTTGATGGTAGTAGCACTCAGCTCCTTATGATTGAGAAGTTATATATGTACTCTTCATCAAGTAATTCTTCATACTCATCTCTGAAAATACATTTCCCCATGTGTATGATACGTGAATCATTATTGTCCATATTCATTTTTGCTTGTATGTCAAGACATGACCCAATTCAAGAAAGGCGTGGATGAATTATTTTAGGAGTAGCAATTGATTTTGCACGATCCAGTTTTTGAATTTTGCCTAATTTATTTTTACCACAAACATGCGTTTGCGGTGCTAAAGATTTTTGACAGATTTGCGATGCGGCTGATTTCTAACAGTTTTGCGGTGCGGTGGTTTTTGCTTGAATCTAGAAAAATGAGATTGATCTTAGTTATTATAGTAAGCTACTCATTTCGTTTTTAATTGATGTATATGTCAAACATTTTTTAGTGAAGTGACTGATTCGTTGTGAGGAATATTCTTATCATTCCCTTTAGACTTTGCAAGAATATAAATAAATGTGAAATTAAAGTAACAGTGGAAAAATCAGCTATTAAACATAATCAATCGTAATCATACAATTAAAAGTACATAGTAATTAAACATATCGTATCTATGCCAACATGATTTTTGTGCCATGCCACGTAACTACTTATTGCTTCTCCCAAAAACTTCATATCTCCATTGTTGTCGAGTATAGGCAATGGTTCAAGTGGTTCAAAAGCAACACAGGTGAAACTTTAACATGGTATTGTAACAATCGGAGTATGATGTAATACTTCTCTCAATATATTGTACAATATTCCTTTTTCAACCATGCGATGAGTAGGAGAGGATAAATATAGCACGCAAGATAAGACACCCTAAATCAATGGTTAATACATAAGTAAGTATGTGAAATAATTAGGTTCAATGAATTTCTTATTTCATAAAGTAATTAATTACCTCTGGAATACTTTTACGACCAATGTTGCAACTACCATTTTCACTATCTAGTTATATTTCACATTGACACTCCCGAAGTTGACTTTCCTTATTCGTTTTCACCAAAAACTCAATTTGCTTTGTTAGGATTTTCAGCTTATCTAGTGCTTCCTCATTAGATGGATTTGTGCGATTCTCATGTGAAAAATAGCTTTTTGGAGTTACGCCAAATCCTTTACCCCTCACATGGCCAAAATATTCAGGAATATTAAATACCTTACCAAGTATGTCCCTGCAACTAACTTGTTTATTCTCCTCTGCATTTTCATAACATTGTTCTAGATTCTTCTAATAAACATGTATGATTAAAAAGATAAGTTCAATATCATTTTTAAAATACAATATTAAAAAATATTAAAGTGATAATATACTTACGCATTATGTTATCATTTGTTTAACATTTTCATTATCAACTATTCCATCTTTATTCAGAAGAGCCTCCTTCCACAAAATATGACGACCTAATGGTTGATCGGATTTCATCTTTTGAAGATATTCGTTAAGACATAAACAAAATATTAGTTAGAAACTATAGTTTATAATCTACCACATTATATAAAAATGATGTTTACTTACAATTTTTTGCTCTAAACGTGCATACTCCATACACGATTTTTTATGGATGCATTGGATTTTTTCCTCTCTCCCAATTTGTCGTACTTATACTCTATATATAAAAAAAATTACGATCGTGTAAAAAAATACACTATGAATATAAATAAAATACAAATTCTAATAAATTAATATTACCACAAAAGCAGGGTCTGCATGTTTAGCTACAAAAGCGCTTCATTCTTCATTTGATATGTAGTGTTTGTATATTTTTCGAGCTTCAACATTCAAATTTCCATCACGATCTCTTAAGTAGCAGTTTGACAAATGAGATATAAACCCTCAGTGTATTTTTCTCGCAACTCTAAGCACATAATTGTTTCGCATCTCATCAACGTTAAAAACTAACTGCAAACCAAATAAGGATAGTGTATGAGTAAAAGTATTTGAATGGAAAAAATTCTAAGAAAACAATGGAGTAAAAAAGTTACTTGTATATCATTCCACAATATATCTTTACCATCCTTCAAAGCTTTATCTCTCCAATTATCATTTATTATTGGGATATTTTGACGAACAACCGCGCCAATGTAACTTACCATCATTGAACTGATGGGCTTAAGTGCATGCTTTCAAAAAAGATAAAACATAAACTCTAACCAAAGTACAATATACCATAAATTTAAATCCATTACTTCTTGCTTTGATGACCTTTTGCATAATAGTTGCCCCACATTTAACTTCATTTTCATAACTCTTAGTATTGACAACTTCATCATTTTAACGATCTAAATCATTATTAGAATCCATTTTTCTACACATTTCACACCGTCTAATTATACATTCAATATAACTTCAACAAGTTCAACATTCAGTAGTCTAACTAGCAGTATAAATTCAACATGCAGTTTAGTGACAACAATAAATTAATAAATACAATACCTGACAACAAGAATCTTTGAGTTTAGGGTTACGACTTTGCTTAAGTAGGAACAACGAAAAGAGGATGCATAAATACGTACGGGAGAGGGTTTGTATGAGGGTTCGCAGTAGAGTTCGTACGAAGCGGGTTCGTAAGGATAATAGTGAAGAGGGTTTGTAGGGATAGTAGTGAAGAGGGAGAAGATGGTCAGTAGGGTTCGTAGGGAGAGTAACAATGATGGAGAGTACGTATAATGAAGATGAAAATGAGGAGGTTTCGCATTCTCAAGTTCGTAGGGAGAGTACGCAATGAAGAGGAAACTGAAGTAATTTCTTGTTATCAATTTACTTAAAGACCATTTTACAACGCTTGTCCAAGAAGCGCTTTAAAAGACTGTATAAAAGGCATTAAGAACTTTGGCAAAGACCACACACCTAAATTTGGATTGGCCTACTACGATGCAAGGGGTTGAATCGTAATTTTTAAACCACTATATTTTTAAAAGGCAAGAAAGAGATAAACAAACATTTTTTTTTTCTTTTTTGCATAGCAACAGTCAAACTTTTACTTACTAACTGAAATATTATATTGACAACTACTAAAATTTAAAAAATTTAAGGTTATTATATTCGCAACTACTTAAACTTTTCGACCTTAAAAATTCTAATGATTTAGATCTTTGTTATTACATATAACAATCTTACAGAATAATTCGAATTATATGTGGTTTCAATTATAAGAAAATTTTTTAAGATATTTTTTGTCTCATTTATAAGCAAAAGATGTGAATTTCAGATGCATTTATTATTTAAATTATTCTTTCATTTTCATTTAATGTTTATCTTTTTAAATACTAGTAGGCGTACGTAATGTCCCACACTTTTCAATAAGCAGATGTATTTGTAAAAAAATTCAAATAGTTATAGTTATACACATGTTAACAGTTTTTGACTTCTTAAAAAAGATCACCGTGTACACTACAATTTTTTTTATAACGTGTTCACGATATTTCATAGAAAGTGATAAAGATTTAATGTAGAAAATTCTTAAAACAAAAAACAAATGAATCAAAGGTATTTTGATCTGCAACCCTTAATAATCACACAAACACACAAAAATCTACCATTGATTGATTGATATTTGTTCTTCAATGACAAACAAAACATGAACTCTATAAATCATAATAAAATAACAGTATCAATCAAAAGAATATTTTTAAGAATTCAATTAATATTCAAACACTCCTAATTTTCATACACATTTTCAAGACTTCATTTTCTCTCTATTTTATTTTTCTATTACATAATCAATATAACTACGCCAAAAAAGCGTTATAATAAATAGTGCTCAACACTTCTCTTAGAGTATTTGTACAATGCCTTTCTTAAAATGTGATGTAATAGGGGCACATAAAGCGCGTTTGTTATACTACTTTTACAGCACTTTTTGAAAAAAGCGATGTAATAGATGCATTGAAAGACTGCTTGTTATACTAGTTTTACGGCGCTTCTTGAAAAAAAACATTGTAAATCTTTTCTAAAAAGCGTTGCCTGTAATACTAATTTTACAACACTTCTTTCAAAAAAACACTGTAATAGGTGCATTCTTATACTACTTTTACAACGCTTTTTCAAAAAAGCGTTGTAATAGGTGCATATTTATACTAGTTTTACAACACTTTTTATTAAAAGCGCTATAAATCTGATTGTCATTTTTTAAGGGAATTTTTAAAAAAGCATTGGTTTGTATAAATAGGTATTTAATGGCATTTTTTTTTATAGAAGCATTGTCTCTCAATATTTTTCCAAAATCATATTCATCAAACACATATTGACACAATTGCAATTTTTTAATTCAAAACATATTCACAGCAACAAGTTCAATTACATCAGTACTATATTCAGTACATATTCACAACAACAATATTATATTCACAACAATAACATATTCACAATATCAATTACATATGAACAACAACAATTATGTTAGTAATTAAAATAATGATCAGCAATTTCCAGCATGTCAATTTCCCAGCAATTTCTTATTTTACCCTATTATAACAAAAAATAAAATAAACTAGTTAAAATAATTATCAGTTCACACCAACGATAATAGTGAAGAGGGTTTGTAGGGATAGTAGTGAAGAGGGAGAAGATGGTCAGTAGGGTTCGTATGGAGAGTAACGATGATGGAGAGTACGTATAATGAAGATGAAAATGAGGAGGTTACGTATTCTCAAGTTCGTAGGGAGAGTACGCAATGAAGAGGAAACTGAAGTAATTTCTTATTATCAATTTATTTCAAGACCATTTTATAGCGCTTGTCCAAGAAGCGCTTTAAAAGACTGTATAAAAGGCATTAAAAACTTTGGCAAAGACCACACACCTAAATTTGGATTGGCCTACTACGGTGCAAGGGGTTGAATCATAATTTTTAAACCACTATATTTTTAAAAGACAAGAAAGAGATAAACAAACATTTTTTTTCTTTTTTGCATAGCAACAATCAAACTTTTACTTACTAACCGAAATATTATATTTACAACTACTAAAATTTAAAAAATTTAAGGTTATTATATTCGCAACTACTTAAAGTTTTCGACCTTAAAAATTCTAATGACTTAGATCTTTGTTCTTACATATAACAATATTACACAATAATTCTAATTATATGTCGTCCCAATTATAAGAAATTTTTTTGAAGATATTTTTTGTCTCATTTATTATCAGCAAGATCAGTGACATAAAACACTTGTTTAGCTTGTGACACTAAAATAAAAGATTCATCTTTGTATCCCATCATATTAAAATCGACAAGCAAGAACCCTGACTCATCAATCTACACGTCATTACTACTATCGACCCACTTGCAACCAAAAATAGGAACATGAAACGTTTTGAAATCTAACTCCCATATATGATATATTTGGATATATTGCTTCAGCTATGAGAGTGACTCTGCTATTTTGCATAGTGGTTTAATCATCTTATTCTTTGGTATAAAATGTTTAGTCGTTAATTACATAACTCGTGTAAGAAAAAACATGTAAACTGATACCATTTGCTATCCAACTCAATCTTTGTGAAATTAAATTGGGGTCTATATCAAGCTTTGAGTTAATGTGATTTTTTAGTCATGTTATAAAACATCGATTGTGCTCTCGTGTTATCCAATTTTGATTCATATTGATGTTCAAACAAGATAATTGATCAATGTGTATTGTAACATACGGTTGAACCTTATCACCATTGTGTAGAACATACACTTGTGCATGCTCTCATTCTGTCATTGATATAGTCATTACTCCTTTTCCAATTATTCATTCTCCTGTCATTCTTCCCGAATGACGAGACATGAGAAGCCCTATGGATTCAACATTGGATAGATATTCGGTACAAAATTCAACAGCTTCTTCGACAATGTACCGTTCATCAATAAAACTTATGGTCGACTTCTACTTTTTACGTACCCTTTTAATATTTTCATATGTCGATCTATCAGATACATCTGTCTCATATAAGTTGGTTGATGACACTTCATCTTATGCTTATTTTTCATTGAATTTAGTCTTATTTATCTTTAACCATTAGTTAATTTAAGGTGTTAGGTGATATATTTTGTTGATTTTAGTTATTTGATTTAACGAAAAGTTTATGTTATTATTTTCTTTGTTTTAGAGAAGTGCTGAATTTTTGTGAGAAATCAACATGCCTATGTGGAATATTTCAGTCATATATGGAGTTGTCAATGTTTAATTGTAGTCAAACCAAGTCCAAATAAATGCTAAGATCCATATCTACAACTTTAATGAAGACACCGGAACTCAATTCAGACTCAAAAGAGGAGAAAAATGCAAAAAACGTCAATCGAAAAAAATTGTGCGCCTGAAGCACAACAGCTGCGCCTTGGTTCCACTCTTTTAACACTGTCTAGGCGCTCGCAGAGTGCAAATCCCTTTCCTGGGCGTGTAGCGTGCCGCATAATGTATAAAAACACATTTTTCTCATTTTTTTTTAGGGATCTTGTTTTAGGGAAAGTTGAGAGACTTGTGCCCTAACATAGAAACGCAAAGACGACCGTTTCTAACACTATTGGAGCAGTTTTATCAAGAATCACTCAAGAATACTTCTTGAAATTCTTCTCTAATATCTATCTTTTATATCTCTGTCATGAGTAACTAAACCCTATTTTTTAGGGATGAGTGTAACAAGATGAAACCCTTTTCTCATCTTTGTGCTTAATGTTTTTTATTGCTTGATCAACTTTAAAATGTTCTACGATTCGTATTTTGAAACAGAAGAGGACTTGACGAATGTTTGAGATGAGAACTTCATCAATTTGTAGTCTAGGGATAGATGCAGGTCATGAAACCAATTAAATTAGTTGCTGAGACAATAATTTAAAAGAGAATTTATGTACGATAATGCTTAATTCTAATCATAAATACACTAAGAAATTATGGGTTACTTTGGAATTAAAGGTTATGTCACTAAGACATTAGGGCAAGCATAATAAATAGAATTCGGTAATAATTCAATAAAGGAATTCAGTAATTAGGACACAATTAGACAACAAGGTTGGCTTCAAAGTGAAACTCATCGCTGACATTTTTCTTATTATAAATGATTAGTTTTATTATTGTTGATAATTTTAAATATTATTTCAATCAATTTGGGAACTTTTTGTTCAATTTCAGTAATTAAATATAATTTGATTGTAAAACGCAACCCTTGAGTTCGACACTCGGTGCTACCGTTTTATTATTACTTGCAACGATTCAGTACACTTTTTGAAACGCTATCAAGTTTTTGGAGCTGTTTCTAGGGATTGCCATATCACTATTTAATTTAATTTATTTACTTAATTGAATTTTTTTGCTCTACAATAAAAATTTTGCTTTTATTTTAATTTTAATTTTGAAAAAAAATTTTGTTTTTTCTATTTTTATTTCTTGAGCTTGCTAATGTCATGTGCTAGTGGTTTGTCTCTTTATTGTTTGATATAACTATTCGATGTCGAGCATGAAAGATTATAATGATGATATTCTAGTACAATTATATGAAGAGTGTGGTACTTGTCTTGTATCTAGTATATGTCGCATGATTGAGGCGCAAATCTTGAGAGATACATTTTTAAAATATCACCCTCAGATACAGTCTCATAGGTGTGACTTTTGCAGAGAATGAAATGGGAATGGAACTTGTTTTGATGACTTTGTCGAACTAATAGAATATGAAGATTTGTTTGTCAAATATGTAGAAAAAAACAAGGGTTCTATTAAAAAGATCAATAGGGAACAAATTTTACCTCCTAAAATTCTATCAAAGAATCATATGACAAAGACTTTCACATTACGGGTGTTTTGGTTGAATTATGAATAATAACATGGTTTCAATAGAAAGATTTGAAAGTCAATGTGAGAGGTTATTTGAGCAAGTGGTTAAGTTTGAGAAGATGGAGGAGAAGTTGACGATTGAAGATAATTTTATTATTGTGGAAGAAGATAAGCAAGAGGAGAAGACGAACGAGGAAAAGAAAAAATAAGAGATTGATGAAGTTCAAGATTCAATCTATGCCTTGTTCATCAATGTCCAATTTAGAAGGACATGGAAGCAACATCTTTTATTTCTCAAGTTCATGGAATTTCTACCAAACAAAAAGAAGAAGAAAGATGACGTGTTCTTCTTGTCATATATGCAACCTTGACAATAGTTGAGGCGTCAAGCTATTGACTTTAAAGAAGCACTTCGTGAGAACTTCGCATTTTTTTTTTAGTTTATATTTCCTTACCTTATCGTTAATTCTACTTTGCAGCAACCAAACCCTCTCTCCCTTTTGACAATGACATTGGATTTGATTATTTTCATAATATTGCATCCCCACCCTTCTCCCCTGCATCTTGTTCTGCTACACCTTTGTAAATTGACACAGGTTTTGAGGTTGCAATTGCACCTACACACCACGACCAATTTTTTGACGACAAATCTGACTAATTTGTTGATCTGGTGTCAGATGCCTCAAATTATGCGCCTACCATTTTTCCTATAATTCTCGTCATTATTCATAGGAATAAGGGCAAGATTACATATCCTCCTTCATATCTTAAAGATTTTCATTGTTACATATTAAAGGGTTATTTAGATATTAATTTGTCTCCATCTAACAACAATCAAGATATTTCATATCCCCTTTCTAATTACATATGCTATGACAACTTATCTGATTTCCCCAAAAAAATGTAAACTCTTTCTACCTTAAAAGAACCAACTTCTTATTTAGAAGCTATCAAAGATTCCAATTGGAGACTTGCAATAGCCTTTGAACTTCAATCTCTTTTGAATAATCACATTTGGGATCTAAACTCTTTACCTCCAAATAAAAAGGTGATTAGATATAAGTGGATTTTGAAATTAAAATTTTATGCTTATGGTCATATTAAACAAGCAAGTAGGTAGTGGAATACCAAATTATGCTCTTCTTTAACACAATTTGGTTATGTCCAAACTAAATATGATTATTCCCTATTTACTCGCTCTAATTTGGCTAGTTTTACCATCATTCTTATTTATGTTGACAATCTTATTCTTGTCAGTGGCAGTTTAACCGAAATACAATCAATTAAATCCTCTTTGCAATATGTTTTTAGTACTAAAGACTTTGGTATTCTTAACTATTTTGTTGGTTTTGAAATAGCTTGCAATACCAATGGTATTTCCTTGTGTCATAGGAAATACTCTTTGGATCTTCATGCATAAACTAGCTTGCTAGGTTCGAAACCTTGTTCTACACCAATTGATGCCAATTTAAAATTATCTTGTATCACTAGCCAACCCCTTTCTTATGCCATTATTTTTAGAAAATTGATTGGCCAACTTTTATATCTCACAAATACTCGTCTTGGTATATCTTTCTCTGTTTGTAGGTTAAGCCAATTTATGTCTACACCAACAGATCTGCATCTACAAGTTGCGTTTCGTGTTGTCCAGTTTCCCAAAAACAGTCCTAGTAAAGGACTTTACTTCGCTGCAAATTCAAATTTCAGTATCAAAGGCTTTTATGACTTTTACTGGGGTGTATGTCAAGACACTAGGCGATCAATAAGGGTTTTTTCTTCATTCTCGACACTTCATTAATTACTTGGAAAAGTAAGCAACAATCGATCGCGTTCTTTAGAAGAAGCAGAATATCGTGCGCTCGCTAAAGCTACATGTGAAGCACAATGGCTTATGTATTTACAACATGATATGCAAGTTTCTCATCCCAAACCGATTGTTCTATACCGCGACAGCAAATTTTCCCTACACATTGCTTTGAATCTCGTTTTTCACGAACGAATCAAACACATTGAAATGAATTTTCATGTTGTTAAATATAAAATTAGAGATGGATTTAACTCATCTGTAAACTTGAGATACAAAGGAAGGCTAGGGTGAAAGACTTCTTTACATTATAATATTATAATTTTTATTTGTTTTTGCAACTTTGCCATTTGCCAATCATTGGAACAGCAACTCCACCCTTGTGGCCTTGGCTCTTGTGGGCTTGTTTCGGTATCAATCTATTAAAGCACTTAGTCATCCTAAACTCCTATACCCTTTGTCCTTGAAGTTTGGGGGATGTGCTCAATACTAACCTTGTAGACCAGTTAGTCATCCTAAGCGTCTACACCCTCTGACTTTGGTACTTGGAGACTTTGTTCAGTATTAATCTATTATACTGCTTGATCGACGTAGAAATATAAAAAGAGCGACATGCTCAAAAGTATGGTGAATATACTAAACACATCAATGAACTGGAAAATAGTCGATCAAATATGAGTGGGGCCATCCACGACCAATCCCACTTTTACTTTATTTTGGGATAAACAAACTTTATTTTACATATGGACAATTAGACATTTACTTATTAACCCAAATATTAGAGTGACAACAACTAAAAAATTTTAACCTTAAAGATTTAAAATCTTTGTTCTTGCATGTAACAATATTACACAATAATTCTACACACATGCAGTCCGAATTATAAGAAATTTTTTTGAGATATTTTTAGTCTCACTTATAAAAAGAAGTTGTGACTTTAAAATATATTTATTGTTTAAATGATTGTTTTTATCCTCATTTAATATTTATCTTTTAAATACTAGTCGGTATACTTAATGTCCCACACTTTTTTATGAAAGGGTATATTTGTAAAAAAAAAAATCAAATAGTGATAGTAATACATGTTCATTGGTATTGATGACTATTTTGGCGCATGTTATACTTGCATAGTTGGATAATATAATTGTTTTTGGCTTAAAAAAAATCACCGTATTCAATACAATTTCTCCAAAAAAATCTAGTTGGATAATATAATTCTAATTTTTTTTGCATAGTTGGATAATATAATGTGTTCAGGACATTTCAAAGGAAGTGATAAGAATTAAATGTACAAATTTCTTAAAACAAAAAATAAATGAAACAAAAGTATTTTGACTTAGGATCCCTTAATAATTACCTAAAAAAAAAATCTATAATCGATTTGATTGATATTTATTCTTTAATAACAAACAAATATGAATTATATAAATCATGATAAAATATTAGTATCAATAAAAAGAATATTATTAAGAATTCAACTAATATATTCAAATACTCCTAATTTTCATACATATTTTCAATACTTCAATTTCTTGTTATTTTTCTCTTCTATTACAAAATCAATATATCACATCATTTTATCTATTTTATCTCTCTCTCAAAGTATCAATTGAATTTTGTGATGTACATCACACATTTTTCTTAAAAATTTGAGCCCCGTCTTACATAATTATTATTACATAATTATTATCAAATCATCAACACCATCAGTAATTTCTTGCCATGGATCTCATCCCTGTACGCCATGTGCACTATCATCGTCTTATAAGAAATGAAGAAAGAAGAGTGGAAAATAAATGGTAATAATTAAGAATGAAAAAAGGAAAAAGAACATAAGTTCTATTTCATATTACTAATAGTATAATTTTATTGACATTATAATTAAATTGAATGAACAAATCAAAGAATTTCATTGTCTAACTAACAACTAAAACACATTGGAATTTTTTTTTCTCGTGGGAAACTCGAAGACACAAACACATTTTCTTCTCTTTATTTATACCAATGTAGAACAAGCTGAGGTTTTAGGATCAAAAAGAGCAGGCAACAAATACTTCCTTCCATTAATGCCATTTGCATTATAGCTAGCACCCGTTGTGGGGTCCACCAAGAGATCCCCAGCATAACCAGGGTAAGCACCTTTAGCATAAACACCAGTACAAGCAGAAGCAGCTTCCAAAGGAGCTTCTTTAGGTCCTTGAAAATATCCATTACCAAAAGGATTAGTTACTGTTCCTGCTAATAAACTAGCAACATTGATAACCATTCCATCAAGACCCACGTCGTTATTTGGTGCAACCAATGGTGAGCTTTGTGGACCATAAATTGGTTGGTGAAATGGCCACGCGCATTGACCAGCACACTGAGTTTCTGAATTCCCAACCCAAATGTACGCGAATTTGTATCTCTTGCCATTCACGCGTGCACCATTAGACGAACCATGGGTCCCACACCTACTTGAACAGAAACCGTCAACTGCAACATCGGCAGCGGTAAGAACAATGTTAATAGAGTCTTTTTGTGGTCCTTTAGATGCGAGTTTTAGGATTTGGTTAGTTGTGAGTGATTTGCCTAAAGAGTAATTCTCATCAAGAATTTGAGCACCGAGGGAGAGAGCGAGATTAACTGATTTCTTGTTGTTGGTGAGGTGGTAGTATTTTTCTGTTGATTTCCACCACGTGGCAACTGAGGGTTGCAATGTTGTGATTTGTTTGGGAGAAGATAATGAATTTATGAAATCTGTGATGATTGTTCGTTGAGATGGTTTAAATTTTCCATACCAAATGATGTTGATAGAGATTTTTCCACTAAGTAGAGGGCCTTTGTGGTATTGAAATTTAAGTAGTTGTTCATTTGTTTCAGTTAATTGTCTAGCTGAAATCAAATGAAGTAGAGTAATTGTGAGAAAAAGTGTAAAGATTGCACTAGTGTTAAGAGAGGCCATTTTTTGTTTTGTATGGAAGAAAAAAAAGAGAGTAAGAAGTAGAAAGGATTTGTTTTGGAAAATATTGTGATAGAAATGAGGTTATGGAAAGGAAGGATGAGATATTCGATATATATAATATAATGGAAAGGAAAGTGGTGAGAAGGAGAGGAAATAGAAAGGTGGGGAGTGCTTTATGGGTGAAGTCAAATTATCAGGGAGGGTGAGTGGAGTGACTGGTGGAGATGTGCCAGCTCGATAACGCGTTGTAATTTTACTATTCCAATTAGGATGATGTTTGGCTCCTCCTAATAACTAAATTAATGGGTTTGTGTTGTGCGGCTAGCTGCCATGTTTGGATCAAATTCATTAGTGTTTGGACTGGACATTAACAGCACAATTACGGGAATTAAAGGACAATGCTGAGTTCCGTTTCTAGAAAGCATGCCCCTTGCTTTTGGGTGCATTGAAGAACGTCACTTTTATTCCTCTAGTCTATAAATAATTGCTGGATGGATCTCCTTCCAAATTTGGCCATTGGCATTTATGGATTTTTTTATTTATTTTAAAACAATTTTGGTTTAAATATGTCTTTTGAATTTTTTTTATTTTGGTCATCATAATTTTTTTTTTAATTAATTTTCCTTTAAATATAATTTTAATCTAAAATAGTTTTTTTATTTACAAAAAATATAACACCACTAAATTTAAATATAATTAAAATATAATATTTTTTTAACTTCAAAATAAATCTCTACTATAATTAAATTATAACATTTTTGAATCTAAAATTAACTCTCAAATATTTCAGTCTTCTTCTCTAAAACTCCTAAACAAGAAAAGATGTACGCAATTTAGTTTTTTTTTTTAAGAGTTACAGTTTTTGTAACAAAAGTTTTGTGGAAGAATCTATATTTTTAGTGATGTTAAACCAAGTAAAAAAAAATGTTATAATTGCAAATGTCAAACACATATTTAAACCAGCATTTAATCATAAATGAGAAGGAAAATATCACTATAAACTAATTTTATACTAGTAGTGAATGGTTTCATCATTCAGTGCATAATTATAATTTACATCATCAAATAACCACATACTCAATTGTTTGTGTTTTTATCATTTGAAAATTTTTTATATTGATAGTGTATGGTGCAACAACCTATGTATTCTGTTAAGTCTAGTATTTAAATAGTGAAATTATAAATTTAAAAATGAAAATGAGTAGTTTGAAACTTGCTTAATTAAGGAAGGGACACTAGGGTAATATTTTGATAAATGAAGGGCAAAGTTGGAATTTCCACCATAATTCCATAATATTATTCCCGTACCAAAAAAATATTCCCCAATTTTTTTTCTTCTCAAAACCACTTTCTCTTCTTCTTCTGTTCCCGTGAGCCTGTTCATCCCAATCTCCCAACCCCATTTTTCTTGCTTTTCCAAATCCTTCAAACCCAAAAGCTTTGTTCTTACTGTTTATAAATTCTTTTTACTATTTTTAAACCTTTCATGTCCAAATATATCCCTAAATCAAACTCGATCAATGAAGTAGAGGAGAATAACCCAAAACTGAAAAACTTGAGCCAAAGCTACAATCCAATGGCTTGTGCTCAAAAACTAATTTAATTAGAACCTCATCTTCTCCCTTAGCACAAACTTTGAGTTCTTTATATTAAAACTTTTTAAATCATGGGAGATTAGGGATTTAATTTTATTCCATATTCTAAAGTTGTTAGGGAAAAGGGGAATGGAAGAAAAGAACTAAAACAACGATGAAAAAGTAAATTTAACACATAGGGATTTCATTAAAAATTTTAGTTTATCTCAGTTAATTTATAATATGGATGCAACTTACTGCTGGTTGTGATGTTTGTGAATGAATTATATGTTAGAAAAATTTAATAACATGTGCAGAACTAGATTTAAAGTTAGTATGCTTATCGAACACGATTTTTGCTTGTTATTGTTGTTGTCTCTGATGTGCATGTGAAACTATGAGTTTTGTTACATTGACTTATTTTAGTATGAGGGTTTTGGACATTGAAATTTTTTAAATAAACTATTTTGGGGTTATTATGGATTAGGATAATTAGGGTGTGAGGAAATGAAATTTTCGCATATAGGTATTTAAAAACTACATCCAAATGATTCTTCGTGACTTTGATGTTGTTATTAATTTCATGACTCTAATATTGTTACCATTTTCACAACTTTGATGTTTTAACTATTTTCATGACTCCAATATTGTTTCTATTTTTATGCTTATGGTTCCCATTTGAATTAAGGACTTAGGATTAAACTATTTTGAGTTTAGTATATCACTCAGTTATTTATAATTAGTGTGGATGAATGATTCAGTGCGTACATGGCATAATAAAGAATTTCATATAAAACATCTCAAGTTTAGTATAGTCTCATTAACCAGATCATGCATGACCTTATTCATGATGGAACATTCAGGTTGTTCCAGGCATGAAATAACAAGTAAAGGAGAACAATCAGGATGTTGATTGGAGTTTGGCTAGACCATATTTACCAATCAGGACTCAATTATCTTGGTGACTCATATCAAGATATTGGGCGGTTTTTTCTTATTCCAAAGGAAAATATTTTAAGGTCATGCATATGTTTTGCAACAAAAAAAAGAATTATAAGTTAAACTTTTATAAAAATTAAAAGTAAAAGTTTTAACTCAAGATGTATAATTTTTTTCATGTTTTATACATACTTATGAAAGAAACTATTTGATATTGTCTCCCCCTTTATTTTTCAGAGCTCACTGAGATGTTTTTATCTCACTCCATTTATTTTTTTATTTAGCAGTTGAAGGAACATGAAACATGAATTTAACATAAGAAGATTAGTTCAGAACTTGTGGAATTAAAATTTGATGTTTTATTTTATTTTATAATATAATCAGATAATCGTAATTTATTTTCAAGATATAATATTTTATGAATCTACTAAACAATTTATAAACTATATTTAAGAATGTAGTTTCAGTTATGTTGGTGATTCTAATTTATTATTCATTATTAGTTACCTCTGTTTTATTAAGGTGTATAGGCCCTATTGTCATATCCTAGACAAATGACAATGAGTCTTACATTTTTGGTATCAGAGCCATGTCGATTCAATAGGACTCTGGGTTATGTGTTAGGAATTAGAATAGCTTTCTTTTACTATACATTTTAATTATCATTTCACCTAATATTATGTATGATCAACTTAGTATTTTTTGTATGGTGTGTAGAATTATGGCTGAAGGATCTAAGAGGAATCTTGCCCCTAAAAATATTAGGACTTCACCACCTACTGCTGAACTATGGGAAAGGGTTATGGAAGCTATGCAAATACAAGCAATTACTATACGTATTTTGGTACAACAGATGGCAGTGCAAAGAGATGACACTCTAAATGCCAATAGGGTGTTTTATGATTTTCTTAAGTTGCAGCCTCCAACATTTCAGGGCAGCCACAATCACTCAGAGGCCCAAGCTTGATTGGATTATGTTAAGCATTTGAAGTAGTGCCTTGTATTGAAGAACAAAAAGTGGCATTTGTTGCCCATCTACTAAAGGGTGGGACAAAGTATTGGTGGAGGAGTCTAAGGACTTATCCTCAGACAAAAGAAACCCCTGTCATTTGGGAACACTTTGAGGTGGCCTTTTTGGACAAGTATTATCTAAAAAGTACCATAAGACAAAAGGAAATGGAGTTTGTGCACCTGCAACAAGGAGACATGTCTGTTGCAGAGTATGTTGCTAAGTTTGAAGAATTGGCTAGATGTTCCCCACATGGCCAATATGAACCCATCGAAGAATGGAAGATAAATTGGTTTAAGTGGGGGTTGAGGCCTTAAATCAGATAGAACATGGGCTATATAGAGCTTACTAGCTATTCTCCTCTTGTACATAAGAGATACATTGTTGAAGAAAATTTAAAGAAGGTACAAGAGGAGAGGCATGTTACGTGGCACCAAAATAGAGTCTGGAAAATTTGGTCAGCAGTTGAAGCTAAAGACTTCCCAAGGGAAGGGAAAAAAAGTACATACCTCCAATTCCCCAAGAGAAAATAAATGTCTTAAGTGTGGTAGAGATCATGGGAGAGAGTGCTTGGTTAGAAAACAAGTCTGCTACTACTGCAAACAACCTGGTCATATGGACCTATCTTGTCCAATGCGCCAAAAACAAGCAGAGTCCAACCCCGACAAGCCTAACACTATGAGGGTCTTTGCTCTTAGTGCAAAGAAATGTATGAATCATAATCTAATAACCGGTACTATATTCATAAATGAAATCCATATAATTGTCATGTTTGACATAGTGCATCCCATTCTTTTATCTCTTCTGATTTTGTTTTGCGAAATCTACATGTACTTGAAATGTCTTTTCCCTTAGTTGTAAGCATTGTAGCTAAGAATTCAATAGATACCTCCTTAGTATGTCATTAGTGTCCAATCACTCTGTATGATAGAGTTTTTCTAAAAAATCTAGTATGTTTGCCCCTTAAGGGCTTATACATCATATTAGGAATGGAATGGATGTCGGAATGGATTGCCATGGAAGGAAATTCATAATTTCTCCAGGAACTCCCCAACCAGAGAAAACCAAATTTCCCTTCTTGACCAACAGTTCTATACTCTTACAATGTCTGACTAGTGGGATTCAAGGCATACTATTATTAGTATCCTCTAACTCAAAGTATGAAATGGACTTTTCCAATATTTTTGTAGTAAGTGACTTTGAGGATGTCTTTGCAGAGTATGTGACATCATTGCCTCCTAAAAGAGAAATAGAGATCTCAAATAGACTTGGTCCCTAGAACAGGGCCAATCTCCATTGTCCCTTACAGGATGTCCCTATTAGAATTAATTGAGTTGAAAAACCAAGTAAAAGATCTAATAACCAAACAATTTATTAGACCAAATGTGTCCTATTGGGGAGCCCATGTGCTTTTGGTAAATAAGAAGGATAGCAATTTAAGCTTATGTGTAGATTATAGAAAATTGAATAAAGTGACCATTAAGAATAAGTACCATCTGCCTAGAATTAATGACCTTTTAGACCAATTAGGAGGAGCCATTGTGTTCTCCAAAATTGACTTGTGATCAAGGTACCACCAAATTAGAATAAAATCAGAGGATGTACCAAAAAAAGCCTTTAGAACTAGGTATGGGTACTATGAATTTTTTATTATGCCTTTTGGTGTAATCAATGCCCCAATTGTGTTCATGGATTACATGAATAGGATTTTTAGGTCATACTTATATAAGTTTGTGGTATTATTTATAGATTACAAACTAGTATACTCTAAGACCCTAGAGAAACATGCAAGTCATCTTCAAATAGTATTGCAAGTACTACAAGATTGAAAACTTTATGTCAAGCCAAGCAAAATGTGAGTTTTGGATGTCAAAAGTAAAGTTTCTAGGCCATGTGATCAATAAGAAAGGAGTGGTTGTGGATCCTTCCAAAGTAGAGGCAATGCTGAAATAAGAACATCCAAGAAATGTGATAGAGATTAGGAGTATCTTAGGACTGACATGGTACTATAGGAGATTTATTAGGAAATTATCCCTTTGACAAGACTAACTAGGAAGCACCAACCCTTTGTGTGGGATTAGAAATTTGAAAAGAGTTTTCAGACTCTTAAGACCAAGTTAACCATTGCCCCTGTGTTGGCCATACCAGATCCAGCCTTAAGTTTTGAAGTGTATTGTGATGCATCCCTAAAAGGTTTAGGTTATCTATTGATGCAAAACAACAAAGTAATGGCTTATTCTTCAAGGCAACTAAAGCCACAACTACCTCAGTCATGACCTAGATTAGTTGTCGTAGTGTTTGCCTTGAAGATCTGGAGGCATCATCTGTATGGAGCGTAATTTGATGTTTTCAATGATCACAAGAGCCTAAAGCATCTCTTTGACTAGACGGAACATAACATGTGACAAAGAAGGTTGGTAGAGTTCTTGAAATATTATGAGTTTGAATTGAAATACCACTTAGGCAAGGCAAATGTAGTGGTTGATGCATTGAGCAGAAAGTCCCTAAATATTTCTTATTTGATGATTCATTAACTTTCATTGTTGGAAAACCTTAGGGACTCAAACCTGAAGATGACAATCCTCTAATGGGAATTCTTTAAAATAAACTAGAAATAACTAGTGTCCTTAGAGAACAAATTAGGCAATCTCAAGAGATAGCGAGGAGTTACAACATAGAAATGACCAAGAAATATTTGCAAGGGCAAGAGATAGAACAATTCTATTTTAAGTTAGCATTTGTGTACCTAAGGATTAAGAATTAAAGATATTGATCCTAGAGGAAGCTCATGATTATAACATGATCATCCATCGTGGATCTACCAAGATGTACAAAAACCTTAAGAAAAATTATTGGTGACCATGTATAAAGGTTGAAGTGGCTACTTTTGTTGGCCAATGCTTGGCTTGCCAAAAGGTGAAAATAGAACATCAAATGTTAGCAGGATTGTTGCAGCCTCTGGAAATATCTGAATGGAAATGGGACTCAATTTCTATGGATTTTGTTGTACGTTTTCCACATACCCACACTGAGTATGATTCCATTCGGGTGATTGTGGACATATTAACTAAGTCAACTCATTTATTACTAGTAAAGTCAAACTAAAACACCCTCAAACTAGCTAAGTTATTCATTAAGGAAATAGTAAGGTTAAATGGGGTACCTCTTAGTATCATATCAAATAGGAACCCCAAGTTTATCTCCTTGTTATGAAAGGCTTTTCAAAAGTCTCTAGGAACTAGACTGCATCTTAGTACTGGTTACCATCTCCAGAATGATGGTCAAACTGAAAGGACAGTTTAGACTCTAGAGGATATGCTAAGAGCTTTCATTTTAAAGGAAGAGGGAAACTAGGATACACACTTGCCTTTGGTAGAATTTGCCTATAACAAAAGTTACCATGCCAGCATTGGCATGACACCTTATGAGGCTTTGTAAGGGAGATAATATAGAACACCTTTATGTTAGTTAGAAGTAGGGGATAAGGGGATCTTAGGTCCTGAAGTTATCCAAGAGACCACTAAAATGATTAAGGTCGTTACGGATAAACTAAGGATAGCTCAAAGCAGACAAAAGAGCTATGCTGATATTAGGAGAATGCCTTTGGAGTTTGAGGAGGGGGATCATATTATTTTGAGAGTTACCCCCACTATTGGAATTGGAAGAGTGCTAAAGGTCAATAAGCTAAACCCTTGTTTTGTTGGATCCTTTTCAAATTTTGCAAAAGATAGGTATCTTTGCATACATAATAGCTTTGCCACCCAATTTATCCAACCTACACAATATTTTTCATGTTTCCCAGTTAAAAAAATACGTTTTTAACCCTTACCAAATTTTGAGTCATGAGTTTGTCAAACTCAAGTCAAACCTTACTTACAACCCAATGCCAGTTCAAAATTATAGATAGAAGTGTAACAACATTAAGAAGCAAAGAAATTCCCCTAGTAAAGGTTGTTTGGGAAGGATCTTCTGCAAAGGAAGCGACATGGGAAGCAAAGGAAAACATGCAAAGGGAGCATCCTTACCTTTTCCAATAGGTAATCTCCTGAATTTTGAGGGCAAACTTTTTGTATTAAGTGGTAGAGAATGTAACAACCTATGTATTTTGTTAAGTCTAGCATTTCATTAGTGAAACTATTAATTTATAAATAAAATAAGTAGTTTAAAACTTGATTAATTAAGGAAGGGACACTAGGGTATTATTTTGATAAATGAAGGGCATAGTGGGAATTTCCACAACACTTCCCTAAATATCATCCTAGTACAAAAAAAAATACTCCCTAATTTTTTTTTCTTTCTCAAAACCACTTTATCTTGCTTTTCCAAATCTTTCAAACCCAAAAGATTCGTTCTTACTATTTTTAAATCTTCTTAATATTTTTAAATCTTGCATGTCCAAATCTACCCCTACACTATTAGAAATGAGACTCAATCAATGAAGCAGGGAAGAACAACCCAAAACTTGAGCCAAAGATTCAATCCAACAAAAAGGGGGAGCTCAAAAACTAATTTAGCCAGAACCTCATATTCTCTCTTAACACAAATTGTGAGTTCTTTATATTTAAACTTTTTATATCATGTGAGGTTGGGAATTTAAATTTATTACATATTCTAAAGTTGTTAGGGAATAAGGGAAAAGTAAATTTAGCACATAAGAATTTCATTAAAAATTTCAGTTTATATCTATTAATTTAGAATGTGCATGCAACTTACCGCTAGTTGTGATGTTTGTGAATGAATTATATATTAGGAAAATTAATTTAGATGCGCATAACTAGATATTTAAGGCCAGTATGCTTGTAGATATCATTTTCATGAATTTGATATTGTTACTATTTTCATGACTCCAAAGTTGTTTCTATTTTTCTATCTATGGTTTCCATTTTGAATTAAGGACTTAGGATTAAATTTTTATAGATTTAGTATATCGCTAAGTTATTTATAATTATTGTGGATGAAGATGCATTGCATACATGGCATAGTAAAGATATTTCATACAAAACATATTAAGTTTAGTACAGTCTCATTCACGGTTGGACGTTCAGGTTGTTCAAGGCATGAAATAACATGTAATAGAGAATAATTGGGACATTGATTGAGATTTGGTCAGACCACCTTTACCAGTTAAGACTCAATTATCTTGGTGACCCACATCAAAATATTGAGCGACTTTTTCTTATTCCAAAGAAAAAAATTTTAAGGTCGTGCATATGTTTTTCAGAATAAAAAAAAGATTATGAGTAAAACTTTTATGAAAATTAAAAGTAAAAGTTTTTACTCAAGATGTATAATTATTTTCATGTTTTATACATACTTATGAAAGAAACTCTTTGATATTGTTTCCCCTATTTTTCATAGCTCACTGAGATATTTTTGTCTCACCCGATTTATTTATTTTTTATTTAGCAGCTGGAGGAACATGAGACATGAATTTAACATCAGAAGATTAGTTCTGAACTTGTGGAATTAAAATTTGGTATTTTATTTTATGATATAATTAGACAATCGTAGTTTATTTTTAAGATGTAATATTTTATGAATCTACTAAACAAGTTGTAAACTATATATATGAATGTAGTTTCGGTTATGTTGATGATTCTAATTTATTATGCATTATTAGTTACCTCTATTTTATTGTAGTAAAAAAAATCATATGTTTTAGTCCTACAAAATTATTCTACAACTTGTTTAGTCCTTGTTGAAATGAAACACACTTTCAACATTTAGATTTTTGAATTATATGTGCCCCTACCATCTCAATTTCTATAAAATTTTGAAATTTTGTTTTTACTAGTTTAAAAAAATCATATGTTTTAGTCCCTACAAACTTATTCCACAAATTATTTTAGTACTTGCTAAAACGAAACATACTTCAACTTTTAAATTTTTGAATGATATTTTACTAGCATTTTTAGAATATTATTAAAAGTTCATATGTTCAAGATCAAAATCATGAAAATATGGACTTAAAAATTAACTTTTTAGCTTATTTTTTGTTGAGGAACTTTTTATAGTGTTGTAAACATGTATGCAAAACAATCATTCAAAATCACATATTTATGCTCAAACTAGGACTAAAATTGTAAGTATAATAATTTTACGAGGACTAAAAAAAATTCAAAATTTTATAGGGACAAAAAACTTAATTAACCCTATATTTTAAAATAGTATTTAATGAGTTTTCTATAACAAAAACCTAGGTATATTACCTATCATTGCACATGTTTGATTAGAATTACTCCCTACGTCCGAAAATAATTGAGTTATTTAATTATTTTACACATATTAAAAAAATATATTAATAAAAGAGATACTACTATTTTTGTGAAATTATCCATGTTAGCTGTTCGTATATTATCAATGTCATAAATATATAATGGGAGATATTATATTGGAAATTATGTAAGTAGTATTAATTAAATAGTATTAATTAAATAATACAATTGTAAAAAAATACATTAGAAATTAAAAGAGTCATTCATTTTAAGATTAATTTTTTTACAAATTGATCAATTATTTTGGGACAAAGGGAGTAATATTTACTCTCTCTATTTCACATTATGTGGCTCATTTACAAAAAATATCGCTTAAAATGATTGACCCTCTCAATTTACATTTCTCTTTTTTTAGTTGTACCTTTTAATTAACATTACTTCTCTAACTTCCAATGGAGTATATTCTGTTATGCATCAAAGACATCGGTAATGCATTAATATCTAATAAAAATAAATTGATTAAAATAATATTTTCTCTTTCATTTATAATTTTTTTAATATATATCAAATAATCAAATCACTCAGTTAATATGAAATGATGGGAATAAAATATTTTCACAAATAAAATATCCTCTCTTATCTTATATATAAGAGAATTTTTGCTGAACTTTTTAATTCTATATACAAGAAAAAAATTTGACTTTTAAGATACATTTATTGTTAAAATTATTTTATACACAATGTTTTATATTTAATAATATTAATGGATAATTAATATCTCACAGTTTCCAACAATAGTTATATGTAAAAATAATCAATATAAAAGTACTTTTCTATGGATCTTGTAATGTTCAATGAATTTGAAAGATATCATATTTTACTTTAACACTCCAATCATATAAGAATTAATAAATTTAAAAGGTTTATCATATTTTACATTATTACTGCAATTATACTATAATTTTTAATGGACTTTACATATTAGTGTAGATTTTTATATTTATTTTTTGTTAGAATTTTAAATAATAACTCATTTATGTTTAATTTTTTGTTTAATATTCCTATCCATGAAACATATAAGAGTAAGTTGGCCTATATTTCAAATATTCATTTAGATTTTAGTTTATTATTTAGGATTTTTTATTTATATATCCCTATTTTTTTAAAAATTAAACAATATATCCACGTTGAAAACTATATACTAAAATGCTCTACTTTTTTTTGACCTTAAGAAGATCCCATTCCCACTTTGCGACCATACGAAGGATAAATTTTTTTGACGCTTTGTTAACAAAATATAATTAAGTTGATATCTACAAAATAGGAGGGAGTTGTTAAAATAATATAAATTTATTTACAAAATAAGACAGAGCTATTAAAATAATATAATACGTTATTTATTTTGGCACATCTACTCAACTTTTGCATTTTTTTTCTTCACTTTATGTTTGATTTTTTTTAATATAATTTTTTTTTCAAATATTTTTTATTTATTTAATTAACAATTATTCAATTGTTAAAATAAAAAATAAAAAATTCAAACCTTATAGATGGTCACATCATCGGGATGCAACCTCCTACTGCATTAAAAAGATTTATCCTTCAAGTCGTCGCAGGACGGAGATATGACCTTCTGAAGGTAAAAAAAAACAGGATATTTTGGTATATAGTTTTCAATGTGGGATATTTTGATTAATTTTTTTTTAAAAAAAATAGAGATATATAAGTAAAAAATCCTTATTTTTTATGAAAGTTATAAAAATGACTTAATTTATGTAGAATATTAAAAAAATACAATTTACTGTGTAAAGTTAAACAAAAAAATTATTATTTATTTTGACCTAAAATAATTGTCGCATTTCACTATAAGAATTCATCAATTTTGTGAGGGCCAAAAGTCATCACATCAAAAAGTGGTACATGGAACCCATCAAAATAAAATGTTAAGCTGACAATATCGGTATAGGTGCAGTTTTCTAAATTAAAATAAACACAACCCAAAAAGAAAAACATCTAGTCGCTATACATCAACCTAATTTGATCATTCTACAAAAAGTATACATCTTGGATGATCTTCACGCACTCCGCAAGATCCTTCTGACACAGCTCCAGTCAGGTGTTTCCAACTACATTCCCATCCACATGGTACTAACTGGTGGGAAGATCTTGGTTCTCATATGAGGGCAAAGCCCAGATTTCCACAATAGTTGTAAAGGGTCACCCATCAAAATTAACAATTAACACATAACATTTACGTTTTTAAATGCACAAAATAACCTTTCAACTTAGCATGCACATTGAAAGGGTTTTCATATGCTAGACATGCATAAACAAAGTTGAAAATGAAGTTTTTTACAAAACTACATTGTTGTATTAGAATACAACATATATGTATTCAAATACAAGGAATACATGGCTGTTTCATAAGTCAGTAGCAAAAACAACATGTCTGTATTCGAATACAACCTTGTGTATTCGACTACACATAAGTCAATAGCTAAAATAGGTTGTTTGTATTTGAATACAAACTTCTATATTCAAATACACATCAGAAAAATAGTAGAAAACAGCAAAATTCAGCTTTCAAAAGGGTTTCGAAATCAATCAACACTTACAAACAAATCCAAACAATCACACTTAGCAATTATAGCACAATCACAATGACAACTTGAGTTTCGAAAATGTTTTGCAATCAATCACACTTACACACAAATCCAAAACATTCACATTTAGCAATTATGACATAACCACAACAACCACTTGAGTTCAAACACTCAATCATAATCTTGAATCAAACATGACTCGCGTGCCAAACACCCTAATACAATGAGTATATGCCAAAATGCATGGACTCAAAATTCCAATCAAAACCCTCCTTGAAGGGTTGTAAATCATAATTGTACCGCCTATTACAGGCCGAAGTACTAAATTACTGAGGTGCCACCTATCACGAGTCAAAACTATTTACTAAAAATGTAAATCGTAAATGTACCGCCTATCACAGGCCGAAGTACCATTTACCGAGGTGACACCTATCACGGGTCAGCACAATTTACCAAAAATGTGTAGTCAATCGCGAACCTTACACGACGTGACAATCCCCGCAAGGATAAGATGAACCAACAAATCACATGGCATCATCTCGTGGACCATCCGGTCACCACTATCACCATGGCCCATCCGGTCTCCATGTACAATGAAATGCATGAGCATACTCTGACTCTATCCACGATAATCATTAAGTAATTGCAGATATTAAAAGATTCCCCATTTTTAATACCCATTTAACTTTAACGATTTTCAAATTCCACACAGAGGATACTCAAACATTTATTTTCCACCACATACATCAAATTTAATCCACAATTTACATTAAACTTGACCAATTAAAAAACCATAAAATCCACACCAAGTTCAATCATCAATCATGAAAAATTTCCACAAAACTCAAACATGACACATGCCAAACTAATTTTCACAAACCACAACTCAAACACATCAAATTTCTTTTCCTCAACAACATTCATAGATGAATCAAATTCCTTTTCCATGAAAGAACTCATTAATTTCACAAAAAACCCAACTCCAAACTTTCACTCATAAAAGCATTAAATTCATTTTCCCCAAATCTACACTTCAAACCCAACAAATTTATTTTCCACACAACCACAAATAAGTCCCTAAATGCAAACTAAAAGTTTGGAAGGAGCCCTTACCTTAATGTTAGCTTTAACGAGCGACTACGGTACCGCGAGTAATTCCGACAAAATCTCCATTTGTGACGTCGCTTTTAAAGTTAGTTCACTAGCACCGTAGCGTGGAGGTGAGCAACTTTCCCTTCTATCTCTTCGCGAAATAAAGTTTAGATCTAGAAGAAACGTGGAGGTTTGCGTTTGACGGTTTTGAAAACACCAACTCCATTTTTCTCCGTTTTCAAATCAAAGAAGAAGAAAGGAACTTGGAAATGTGTTCTTCCTCACCCACTAAGCCTTCGGTTTCGTTTCTTGAAGCTAAAGAAAGCAAAGAAAGTAAAAGAGGAAGAAGAAGAAAGAAAGCTTCGCGAGGCAGGGAACCGTTTTAGTTTTTCTTCCTCTGTTTCCTTTTATTCCCTTTCTTTTATTCTTTCTAACATATATAATAATATATATACATATACCTATATATTATACTTAAAACTCACCTAAACAAATATCTAACAACTCTTACACACATCACTTCACTCACATCACAAACTATTTTGATAAAAATATATACTCTCATCGCAAGTCAATTGACAGATAAATTTTCATCAAAGAGTGATATTTTTAACAAAATTGTCTAATATTAAATTCTTCGCAACGTAAATAAATGATTGTCTAACAAATAATTTTAATCCAATTTCCAAAAAATATATTTTTGGCATTTAACTCACTAAATACCAAAAAAAATTGCTAAAAGCCTAAGAAATTCAACACAAAATACCCTAAAATTGTATAATTTAGGATTTAAAATTAAGAGTTTTACATTACTACCCTCCAAAAAGAAGTTTCGTCCTCGAAACTTAAAGTACGAGTAACAATCCACACTAAGTTTGTACTCAAATTCAACATACATGATAGAACTTGCTTCGTCACGCCTCCGTGAAGAAAGTGGCGTCTATCCATTTTCATAGATACTTAGTAGTTCTACACACTATCATAGCCAGTAAGACTTGTTCATTCCATTCAACATGATTTTGTCGACTACCAACAAGAGATTAAGGATGATCAGTCCCTCAATTTGTCAATAAATAGCCAGCAACCATGATGGTGGCTTAGACTATCTTAACCGAACTGTAATAGCGCTTCTTACGACTTAACACTACAAGAATTCATCAATTTTGTGAGGGCCAAAATTCCTCACAAAGGGAAAAAAACAGCCACAAATGTGGCTTTTGTGAGGGCTTTTGCAGCCACAAAGGAGCTGAAACACGTTGGCATTTGTGAGGGCTTTTGCAGCCACAAAATACAGGCATTTGTGAGGGCTTTTGCAGCCACAAAAGTCTGCCTTTGTGAGGGCATAGGCCGCCACAAAGGACAGGTTGAATTTGCCTGATTGGACGTTTGTGAGGGCTTTCGGCCGCCACAAAGGATTGTTGATTGGACCTTTGTGAGGGCTTTTGGCCGCCACAAATGCCAAGCTGAATTTGTGAGGGCTTTTGGCCGCCACAAATGCCAAGATGAATTTGCTGACTGGACATTTGTGAGGGCTTTTGGCCGCCACAAATGCCAACGTAATTAATAAATTAATTTTGAATTCCAAATTAATAGTTTATTACAATATTATATATAAACATAATTATAATATTAAAATTTAAATTATATTTAAATTAAATATGAAATATAATGTAATTATAAATTAAATTTAATATATATATATATATATAATAAACTAATCATAATATAATTTAAAATTTAAAATAAAATATTTAAATTAAAATTAAATTAAAATTTAAATAAAATTAAAATTAAATATTAAAATAAAATATTAAATATTAAAATTAAAATAAATATTATATATAAAAACATAATATTAATAATAATTAAAGCTAGCTATAGCAATTATGACAAAATCAAATAAAACATGCATTCCAAAAGTAACAATTAATACTTACAAACCCAAAATTAATAAATAATGTCTTACAAAGTGGAAATTAATTAAGCACACAATAATGTCATACAACCCAAAACCCATAATTATTTCAAATTCTTCAAATCACATCAATCCTCATAATAATACGTCTAATCAGCTCAACTCCCACCATCATTATTTCCTGCATTCATACCCGACGAAAGAAGTCCCTCAAAAGTATTATGCATTTATGTTGGAGGAGACGTCATGCTTTGAAATTGAATTTCATCTTCAATGGCACCACCAGTAGTCGAAGGAGGAGCCCTAGCTGGCTGAGGTTGATTTAAATCTGGTCTGATCAACCTAGCTGTTGGCATAGTTGGTCAGTATGATCTGGTTGAGGTTGAGGAAGTTGATGTGAAGATGATGGAGCATACTGATAATTATGAAAATATTGTTGTTGCTGAAACATTGGCTGCTGCTGTTGCTGGAAGGCAGAGTTTGAAGGATCCTGGTGTTGTTGTTGGAAATTTGGAGGCGGTTGCTGCTGCTGGGAGTATTGACAGTAATTTTGTTACTGCTGGAAAAGTGGTTGTTGATGCAAGTATTGAGGCTGAGGCGAGAACTGTTGATGAAACACATGAGGAAATGAAAATTGTTGTTGTTGAAATTGTTGTTGCTGCTGAAACTGGTGTTGCTGCTCTTGAAACCTCTGTTTCCATTCCTCATTCAATTTATCAATTGCAGCTTGTATCAGCTGTTGTGTCCTTTCTTCTTGCTCACTTACCCATTTCTCCTTTAACTGGTCAAGATTATCTATCGGCGCCGGACGATGAGATTGATCCGTACTAGCATAAGAAGAAGACATCTCAGTCTGAATATAGCCGGTTGGACCTTTCACAAAGGTTGATGATAAAGTACCGTCTCCCAGCACACGCCCTTTGTACTTGCCACCACTGATGTTCAACAAATTTGCAGTCTCATATTGTTTCCGCTGCAGTGAAGTAGCTCACATAGCAGGAGGAAGAGTAGCTTGATGATCATCCCATTCTTTCATGACTTGTTCAAGTTGTTCCTATATTAGAAATCAAAAAATTAAAAATTAAAATAGTTAATAATTAATATATAATAATTTAAAGGTGTAAATATATAATAATCAATATATAATAATTACCTGAATCGTTTTTGATAACGAATCAGTATATTCATTTGTTTGAGGATTAACATGAAGATAGCGATGTATCTCAGCCTGAGTGACCTCCCTTCCAAGTTGTTTTTCCTAAAATATATATTAAATTAATGTCAAGTTTTATAAGTTGGTGAAATGTGATGATTAATTGAATAAAAATTAATAGATATATATATTATAAATAATAATTAATTACCATATAATATTTAATTTCCCCAGCAGACATAGAACCTCCCTTATGAGTACTAATACCCCTCTCAGATGCTCTATTAATCTTTGCTTTTTCTCTCTTCTGTTTGTAAGCATCTGTGTTCCACTTCCTCCACAAAGCAGTCCAAACATTTTCATCAATCCAATTAGGCCGTATATCCTCGCCCTTATTACGTGCGTAAGACAACATAGATGAGAGACGCTTCGAAAAGCGATGGTCAAATGAAGTCAAAACTGCGGCATCATGCTCTCTTTTCCAAGTACATTTAGTCTGTTGTTTGTTTAAATTTAAAAAATATTAAAAATATAATTCAATTAAGCAATCAAATGTATATATAATTAATTAGTACTTAAATAAATTAATGTAATCACTTACTTTAAAACAATGTAGAAACTGATCAACTTCCCTAAATTGAGGTGTCTTATCCTCTTTAATCGCACCCCAAGACAACCATAAGTTTTTGTATTTCTCTTGTATGACTTCACCAATTGCCTTTGCAGATGGTTTAAAAGGAAGATATCTTTAAAATTTACATGCAAATTAAATATAAAAATTAATTAATAAAATAATGTAACATGATATGCAATAATAAAATATTTAACAATCATACTTTACATACCCATCTCCTTCTGGAATTATGACAATGCGGTTGTAGCAATCAACACATTTGGGTTCCATTATTCCGTCTAATGTATAAGGCTCTACTGGGACCTCCGGATATAGAGGAATAGCTCTACCACTAGTACCAATGGTCGGCATCGGCATGAGAGATGGGTCATTAACAACACGTGGTCTAGCAAATTTTTTCTTACCACATGATGTTTTGGATATTCCTTGTATTGCCACCGTTCCTAGTCCTCCTGATCCATCTAAACCTCCTACTCCCACTGAAGCCATGTCTATATATATATATATATATAGACATCCATATCCATACATATATATCTAATATAATATATGTGCGTATGTACAATTAACATAAGATTAATTATATGTAAACAATAAAGAAATATACATAAATAAATAAATAAATTTTATACATAATGATATACATATATAAATAATTATATATCCATACATAGATACATACATATATATATATATATATATATATATAATAATGAAATATACATAAATAAATTTTAACACTCACATAAATAAAGAAATATATAATATTATAAATATCGATATCCATACAAATATATATATAATGCCTAATTAATTAATTGTCTTCGTCTTGGTCATCTTCATCATTAGTATATTCATTTGATGAGTGAGTTAAGTCAATATTGCCTTCATCGTTCTCTAATTCATCTATTTCTTGTTCATCAACTTCTTCTCCAATGTGTGACTCATGACAAATTTGACTAATAGTCTCATCTCCAATCACATGATCCAAATTTGACATTTCATCCATTTGAAATGCAACTTCTTCATTTTGACCTGCTTCAACTTCTTCTATTCCACTCGTTGGTCTTGTTTTGATTGTAGCACACCAACCTTGCTTGCTTCTGACAGTTGATGGATAAGGAGCATAATACACTTGTCTTACATTATGGGCCAGGGCAAATTGATCAAACCGTGGATATCTTTTGCTCATTCGAATGTCTACAATATTGGATATCAAATTGATTTTAGTTCCTGCTAGATGGATCAAACCACTTACAGTAAAACAACACCACTTTTTTCGCATAATCTAGGAACATGTAGTCAATTTCATAAATATGCTCAATTATGCCATAGAAATCTTCTACCACACCACTATCAGAGACACTTTTCATACAAACTCCACTGTTAATTGTTTCTTTTCCTTCAGTCCAAGATTTAGTGTGAAATTTGTATCCATTGATGTAATAGGTGTGCCATTCTTTGAAACTTCTACTCGGGCCCATAGATAAGTGCCTTAAGTGGATGTTGATAGGAGTTTGTTCTTCTAGATGCACTTGTTGTTGAAACCATAATGGGAAATTTGAATGTATATCATCAGATGATTGTCCCGTATTTAAAAATGCCCTGATCGATGACCATATATATGGTGAATATCAATTTAATCATATAATAAAATATAATTATTTAATTATAAGATCGGAGAGGAATTTGAAATGTACTCAATGTATGGTTTAACTTCAGTGCAATTAATCAAAGCGTGAACATGTGCCACATTAAATACTTTGTCGCTTGGCCAGAAAATTGGAAAATCCCTACCAGCATGATGACCAGACAAGCAAAAAACTGATAAAGTATGTGGATGACGTATAACACTATCAGTAGCGTTTCTTCCGTTAACTGGTGACAATGTTTCATTGTTGAAATAATGAGAACAAAAGTGTGTTGTTTCACGGTGTAGGTAAGATGAACAAATTGAGCCCTCAACTCTAGCTTTGTTTTTCACCGACCGTTTTGAATAACCCATGAACCTATAATATACAAAGAGATGTACAATAAGCTCCATGTATATATATATATAAGTTGAAGTATATTGAAATTAAAGATATGTATGTATATATATATATATATATATATCACCTTTCAAATGGATACATCCATCTATACTGAACTGGTCCACCAAGTCTAGCTTCACTTACAAGATGCACTGAGAGATGCTCCATCGAATAAAAAAACCCAGGAGGAAATACTTTCTCCAACTTACATAGAATGATTGGAATGTCATTTTCCATCTTGATCAGATATTTATCAATGAGTGTTGAAGAACACAAATTCTTGAAATATTGACTCACTTCAATAAGTGGGTTCAATACATGTGTCGGTAAAGCACTAAAGGCAATAGGAAGTAAACACTCTAAAAATATATGGCAATCATGAATTTTCATCCCATGCATCCTCCCATTTTCCACATCAGCACATCTTGCCAAATTAGAACAACAACCGTCAGGCGTCTTCAGCTCTTTGATCCAACGATAAACAGATTTGGCTTCATCAGTAGATAAAGTGTAATTTGCACGAGGTTTAAGGGTCTTGCCGTTTTGTTCCACCAACAACAAATCTAGTCGTCTGCAATATATACCTATGTCTTTTCTTGCTTTGTCATTATCTTTTGTTTTCCCTTTCACATTCATCATAGTATTAAAGATGTTGTCAAAGAAATTTTTCTCAATATGCATAACATCGAGATTATATTTCAAAAGATTATCTTTCCAATACGGTAGATCCCAAAAAATACATCTTTTTGTCCAATTGTGCCATTGTCTGTAACCTTGTGGTTTACAAGCCACACCATTAACAACATGTACCTTTGGCATATCTTTTACTTTATTCCAAACTTGTTCTAATGTCAATTTCATCGGGGGTCCTAGACTTTCTGCATAGCCCTTCATAAATGCAGCTTTGTTCCTTCTAAATGCATGATCAGCAGGTAAAAACCTACGATGTGAGTCAAACCACCATGCCTTGCCACCAAATTTTAAAGTAAATGCTTTTGTATCTTCCATACAAATAGGACAAGCTAGTTTACCATGGGTGCCCCATCCTGACAACATCCCATAAGCGGGGAAATCATTAATGGTCCACATCAATGCAGCTCTCATCATAAAATTTTCTCTCCGAGCAATATCATATGTCAAGACACCATTCCACAACCTCTTCAAATCGTCAATCAAAGGCTGTAAATAAATATCAATACTTGTTGTAGGATTAGAAGGACCTGGTATCACAGCAGCTAAGAACATATAAGGTTTAGACATACACATATCAGGAGGAAGATTGTAAGGAGTAACAATAACCGGCCACACAAGAATAAGGAGTAGATGATGCTTGTATGTAAGGCGTAAATCCATCTGAGGATAATCCAAGTCTTACATTGCGTGGATCTGGCGCAAAATCAGGGTGTATTTGATCAAAGTATTTCCATGCCTGACCATCAGACGGATGTCGCAACTCACCTGAATTTCTTCTATTCTCATAATGCCACGTCATCTTTCCTGCAGTTTGTATTGATGCAAACATTCTTTGCAATCTTGATACAATAGGGAGGTAAAACATTGCTTTCCTTGGAATTGATTTTCCCCTACTTACCCTTGAGTTATTCCTTTGGTGATACCTTGGTTCTTGACAAAACTTGCATTCAACTAAGTTTGCATCATTCATACCAAATTCATTGTCATAATACAACATGCAACCTTTAACACAACAGTCAATCCTCTTGACACCTAATCCTAACTTTGACACTAACCGTTTCGCATCGTAATAACTTTGCGGCAAACCATCTCTAACAGGTGTTGCGTCTAGCATCATTTTAGTCATCAAATCCAAAGCTAAATCAGGAACATGAAATTGAGACTTTAGACCTAACAGTCTAATACACATTGATAACTTTGAGTTGGAAGAACCTTCAAACAATGGTTTATTTGTCTCTTTCAAAAGACCATAAAATCTCTGAGCTTCTTCATTGGGAATTCCATCGGTATCATCATATTGATCTTCATTGAATGACAAATTAACCCCAACAGCATCCGAGATCATATCATTCATCGCCTCAAAGTGTTGATAGTTATAATAATCTATACCTAACATGTTAGTACTACTTGAAGGACCTATGTTATAATTCTCCAAATATGTACTAGTAGTACTAGGCGCCGCCAGAGACTCTTCTCCATGATTAGTCCAAACCCAGTAGTTAGGCATAAATCCGTCTGCATACAAATGAACTCTTATTTCATCTTCACTTTTAAACCGTCTATATCGACATAAACAACATGGACATCTCATTCCCCCTTCATCTTGGACAATTTTTTGCACTCTCGCAAAATTGAGAAAGTCTTCGACCTTGTTAGCAAAACGTTGTTTAAGACCGTTTCTTCTGGGAAAATTTCTATCGTACATCCAACTACGGTCTAAATCCATAGTTGCTTTATATTTATATATATATCGATGTTTTATATATTAATTGCTTTATTTTTCAAAAGCATTATATATAAATTTTGACATATTTATATGTCAATTAGGGGAGCATGCATATGCACACAATATAATATATTATTATCAATACAATAAATATATATAAACCGAAATACAATTTCAAATTATATATATATATATATATATATATATATATATATCAATACTATCAAAAACTATCGATACTAATAAAAAAATAATA